>WEIV01019995.1:33144-47947 GCA_013390005.1 Calyptomena viridis
TAAGCTGCTAGTAGCTGCAAATCTTGTATGTGAGAACAGAAGATAACTGCTTTTCCCCATCAGTGAAGGCATTTTTGTTTAATAACAACTTTGATCCTTCTACTGTTGGCAATGGTCATTGAGAAATCCTGACATAAAGAAGGTATCTGCAAGATAAAGTTCTACAAGGGATGATTAGCAGCACTTAAGTTTTCTTTTTGTTGAAAGGAAGAATCCCTGATTGAACAGTGCATTGAATGATATGACAAGCAAGTACTTGATCCCTGTCCAGCTGGAAAGGAATTGTATTCATCAGCAGCTTTTTAGCTAAGGATGTCTTTATATTTTCACTCTTTGTTTGAGTCTCTCCAGATCCTCCCTTTACTTCATGTCAGCACTATATAGTAGGTATGCCAAGTGGTTTTGAAATTTAAATTACAGTCTCTTTTTCAGATGTTATTGGAAAGAACATGTAATTTATAACCACGTGTTAGGAGTACAGGATGTTCATGGTTCACTGCCAATTCTTCTTTTGTAAAGTTAATAAAACTTTCATAAAACACTTATACACTTGTATATTTCATGGTAAAGATTTTTTTATCTCATAGGCTAATGTAAAGATTTATTAAAAACATTTTTTTGTTAAGAGGAGTGTCAATAGTTTGCAGCTGAGTGTAATTTTGAATTCCCAGTAGATGACAGTCTGACTGAAAATGACACTAACAGCTTTGTTGATTTAGCACTAAAAATAAAGGATTCTTTCAAATGATATAAAGCTCTAATACCCTGAGTGTGCTGAAATACACTTGAGACCCTTAAGTAGAGTTTCAGCGAAATGTTCGCCAGCACTATGGATTCCGGTGAACAAGCATTAACATGCTTCCTGGCACTGACCCATTGGGCTCCCACCTAAAACTGAGTGTGGAGGACTGGGATACTGCACTAAGAAGAGAAACTCATAAGTCTAAATATGGGAACCATCAGAGGTTTGGATAATGTCATGGAATAGACTTTTAGTAAGACCTTGTGACATCATTGTGACTAAGTCAGTTTTTTTCCCTCAAAAATGGAGCACTTGAAATATTTAATTCAGTAGCAACCCAAAACTACTACCATCTGATAGCTATGAAGAGGTAAGTGAAAAGAGTCGATGGTTTTACGCCAGCTTCTGCAGGATGGTTGTTCACTCTCTTTTTGTGATGTGATAATTGATAGCTTTGCTGGCGATCTTGGCGAAGAAGCTGAGGATTAAATAGCCCAAGAGATGGAACTTTCCTAGTCTCCTAAGTGAGAAACAGACATGTTGGCCAGGCAGCATGGAAGAGTCTACAGTGCTTCTGCTGTACTGTACTGTACTAAACATAAATACTGCAAAAGTGTTTCTTCCATCTTTGACTGGATTTTATTCAAACTAAGAGTCTTTAGGGCTATATTCTCCACACTTTTGTCTGATTTTAATCTGTTTTTCACTTCTGTTCTGGAATAGGTCAGGTAATACAGTGACAAAAATATTTTACACAACTTTACAGCCACATACCCTAAGCATTTGCATCAATGTAAATTGGGTAGAAAACTCTTCACTTCTATAAATAATTGCACAAAGCAAAATGGTGAAGGGACTCTGGTGTAGACATAACATCAGAGTTGGTAGCAAGTGAGAGAACACTGATAAATTTGTTCCATATAGGATTCAATTTTTTAATGGGAAATCTACAAAGATACTGCTTTTCTCAGTCTGGTAGCTAGCACTTAAAAAAATAAATAAATCACCATTTAATCCGAGCCTGCCAACATTTGTTATTTCATCCATATGTTGTGACTACTGCAGTATATTTTTGCTGTCTTTAGAGTTTTTCTTAAAACAATTCACTCCTGATACACAAGTGGCTAAACTTGGAGAACAGAAGGGCTACATTTACAGATCCATAAATGCTAGTAATAATAATATCTATAAATGGTAGTTTGAGCTGTGAAAACAAACTGTAGAAAGCAGGAAGAGATCTAGGAAAAACTAAGTATTTGTAGTATTTTTCCATTTTATCTTGCCTATGTGATAAAATAGAAAAGCAGATCCTTAGAGAATCAATTAGTGTGCATAAAAATAAGGAGGAGATAATTATATAGAGGGAATTAAAGACAAAATGGTTGAAAACTTAATGTGTTTATAAGAAAAGGTTGAGTGGCTGCTGATTCTTGACCTAGATCATACAGAGATCACAAATTTGACTAAAAATCATTTTTCAAGGCATATTAAAAAAGTTCGTGTATAGGAGCATAGTTTGACTCAGATTGACCTCCCAACAAAATGTGTGGGATATATACACACAAATTATGAGATCATAAGCTTCATTTCTGAATATAGGTTGACAAAGTTTTGTGCATTTTCTTCTATAAACACGGCTTTCCAGAGTCAGAAAAAAGATGGAGAGGATCTTCTCAGCTGTTACAAGGGTATTGTTTGTCCTTACAAACTTCATTCATCAAAGAGTATCTAAAACAGTTTTAGTCCTATGCAAATGTAGCATAAAATCTCGAAATTCTGAGATTTTTTAAAAGCAATAACATTTATATGTTTGTGTATAAATCAGATCAAGAAAAGTGTGGCTATTCTGTACAAGGAGCTCTGTTGTGTTAATTGTGTTGTCTAACTGAAGTAATCGTATCCATTTTGAATATCGAATTAAAAGCATAGTGAGGTTCAGGATATTCCTCCTTAAGCAACGACTGGGGTGCAAGGCTTCTTCAGCACTTTTTCTTAGTGATGCTTGTAGGAAAAGAAAACACCCTTTGTTAAATTACCTGAGGAAGTCTGAGAAAAAGAAAGCAACTTTTAGACACACAAGCTCTTTAATTGTTTTAAATGAATCTTTCCAGACCTGATTGTGAGCTGACCACCATGTTTTCCCATTTCCATAGTAAATTCTTTTCTTCTAAACTTCCAACAGGCTAAATGTGTGGGGGGTATTTTTTAAATTTTTAAACCAGTTCCATCAACTTTACAGAAACACATTTGCTAGGAAACTCCTCTGTATTGTATGAACATGAATCTGCAAAAAAAACAGAATGACACTGGTACCATCACTGCTAATAGCTCTTAATGTAATTAGAAAGCAGGCAAAAACAATGTTAGACAACTTGGGAAAGATGAACAATATATATGGTGGCCTTTAACACCTCCCAGTTGGAAATGAATAGTTTTATTATTTACAGTAATTTTATTCTATATTACATTTTCAAACGAATAACCTATTTGACCATAATTTTAATACAATATTCTTGAAATGTGAAAGTCCTTCAGATAACTATGGTCAATATATTTGTCTTGGATTGTTCTTCTTCTGTAGATAAGAAAAAAATGAAAAGAAAAAAGGATATGGTTATAAAGTAGTGATTAAAACTGAGTGCAAAAAGGAAAAAGGGAGTAATTTGTATTTTCCTCCATTTTCCATTCTACTATAATAATGACAGATTAAAAGATGAAAAAAATTTGTATCAGCTGGTTTGTGCATGGCAGAGATTTGATTCAGTAGTGTCTTGTGAACAATGAATTATAAGTTACAGCTGAAATTTCATGACTACTTTTTTAGACTGTAGTGAGCCCTACAGTGACAAGAAAAGGTGATACACTGGTGTTTCCTCTTTGTGACGTGAACTGACTGATTGACCACACACTGTGACAAATCAGCACTTGTGCCAAAGACTGCTGCTTTCTGAAATGGGGATCTCACTGTTTGTAAGGGGCCAAATAAACTGAATGCTACTCTCCTCTAATCTTCAGTGAAGATTTCCTTGTCTCCTTTATTTCATTCCATTTTTCTTGATTGCTGGAGCGCTTCTGGAAGGAGTCTGTCACTGGCAGAGCATTGATGCTTCTCTTCCCTGACACTGTCTTCTGCAAGAGCACCTCGGACCCAGCACCAGAGAAGGCTACATGCTGTATTATTTTCATGCAGGGGAAGCCTCTTCCCAACTGACATATTTTTTCCTAAAAGAATACTAGACCATTGTCTACTAACAAAACCAGTAGCACTCTATAAAAACTAAAGGATAAAGCAAACACATTAAGCATAATGCTTTCAATGGTGCAAACTTGTTTGTGCTAGTACAGACTTAGTTAAATATTCACCAAATATATCTTAAGGTGTTTTGAATTTTTTTGTTATAAAATATATGTTAGAAGATTAAAGCGTGTACAGAACATTCCTCCCTCTCATTCATGTCAAAATGAAATTGATAATTGCCAGTTTTTAACCAGCTCAAAAAGATGCTTTCACTGCCTTCCCTTTGCAGGAGATTACTTATTGTTGCCTTTGATGTTGACATTATTTAATAGAGATCTTTTTTTTCTTTATGAATTGTTTCAACTTGCTCATGCTGTCTTCAATTTAATGAAGCTGTTGAGAAGAAAACTGTAAACAAATGAGATAGGATGGTTTAGGAAGAATGTGAATTGTATTCTTTAGCAAGGATTGTTTATGAGGATGGTTTCATAATATGTAAAACATATGGACCACCAGAAATCTAGATGTCAGACTTTAGGTCTTTGATTTATTATTTCATGTAATTTACATTTTATTCACTTTTTTCCTGTCTCTTTTCCTTTTTAACATTTCATATTTGTAGCAATAGATATGCAAAAAATATTCTTCTTTTACAGGACTCTACTATTCATTGAAACACATGAAAAATGCTGAATGTGAGCTACTGAATGTTACAATTTTAAAGCTATTTAAGGATCTGGATGTATTACAATTGACAGAGATAATAAAATTTATTTTGCTTTTGTAGTTATTTCCTTTAAAAAATGTATTACTAGGTCCATCCACAATATAGTTTTCCTGAGTTTGTTGACAGTGCTTGTTTATACTTGCATAATATATGTAAAAGCTGTTTCCTCACCTAACGGTCATTCAGAACCTGCAGATTTTGTTGCAAGATAACCAGAACCAAATCAGTTTTCAGTGTTCTATTTTAGCTACTGAAACAATAAATCCACAATTTTTGGCTTTTTAATTGAGTGCACAAGTGTGTAAGAACAAACATTACTGTATATAATATAGAACACTATATTACTGTAGAGTCACTGCTTACCACTACCTTTATTTAGCCTTCATATTTTGCATTCTAGTACAGAAAAATACTATACAACCAGTGCAAACTATAGTCACTTCAGATAAAGCCTATTTTAATAATGCCAACACAAAATATTTGGATTCATATTAATGGGATTATTTTGCCTCTGAGAACTTAATTTCTCTGGAGTTTGCCTGAATTTTAACGTTCTTGGAAAATTAAAATGTGTTACTTAGTTTGCTTTATGCCTGTAGACATTTTGCTAATTAGCTACACAAATTCAGATCAGGTGTTGACTAGCACAAAATAATTTGCTGCCCAACAAAAAAAAATTGCTGGTGTAGAATTGTCATCAGGGAAAACAGGAAAAGAAAAAAGTTGAGCAATCTTTGATCCTGCTTTCAGCAAACCTCTGCTGTACAAGCGAACAAGAGATCAAAAGTGAACAGATATGTGTGCTGTACTGTGCTATAGGAATCCAATATTCCAAGCATCCTATGTAAGTAAAAATAGGAAATCTGCCAAGAACATCATAATTACTTAGAAATTATTACTGAAAAATGAAAAAGTGTGCTTTGCATATTTTCCTGAACTGCTGGACTTCAGCTGAAGATGGCATATAGCTGTTGTCAGTCAGTTACACCTATTCTCCAGGTTAGACTTTTGAGGGACATGGTATACGAGTAGATCATTGTTAATGTTGGGTAATATTTTCTTTTTTCTGGGTGAGGGCTTGTGAAATTTGCTTCTTCCTGAGTATTTCATAACCAGTGTGGTTATTGGTCTCTTTAGAGTTGTGTTTTAAATTTTATTATTGAATTAATCCATTTTAGGAGACTTCTGTAAAGAAATATGTTACAGTGGGCATTATTGTTTTCCTGTGCTATTGTTCAGTAGAATTTAACTCATTCCTCACTTTTAACTAACTGTTTCCTGGAAAATAAAATTTTGTTGTTTTTAGGATGCATACCTTTGTGCACATAACTTCACCTGTCCTAAACTGGTCTGTATATAGTGTATTCTGGTATAGCTAGTTAGGGTTACAGTAGGATTCTTTCAGGTTTCATCTTTTTTCAGTGACAGCAAATGAAATGATTCATGCCTGTGAATGTAGTTATGCCACCGACATTCAGGTGTTTGTTTCCATTTGTCAGGAAGCTAGACTGATAAAAGCATATTTTCAGGGGAAGTTTACATGTTGAGGAAAAGGGGGTTTACATCATTTTCTTACATCAGAATCATTAGACAATGCAATTTTTATGTGTAGAGAAAGCCTTAAATAAAGAGGTTCAAGGCACGCCATGTCTTAAGTAGGTAGCTGATAAATGACGGAGTAACTTAAATGAATAGAAGAAGGATTTAGCTGTAACCCAGGAGTAGATGAAATTATAATGCTGCTTTTTGATTTTATTTTTTGACTGTGATTTTGTTTTGCTTAGGCTAAAGAAACTTTGTTGATTTATTTTAGCAGCTGGTAAAAAGGTTGTGATTTTGCTCCTCAGCACAGTTAACATGTTCACAAACTTATTAGTAAGTTCCTTCTGTATGTTTTGGAATAAAACCTGTGACTGCAGCTCTTTTACAGTATCCTGTGCTGTCGGTGTGTTGTCTGAGTGTTCATATATGTCTGCTAATTTCCAGCTGGAGGCAAGCGGTAGAGGGGTAATTTCAATGAAAAGGAACCAAGTCTAAAATCCTGGTTCAGGTGGCATCCACTGAGGGCTGCTTCTACTCTTTTTCCTCCTCTTTCTCTGTCCCAGGTTAGAACGATACCTTCCAGGGAAGATGGGAAACTTTCTGGAATGGAAAGAAAAACTCCTTATCCATTTTACTATACTCTTTGAATCAAGAGGCTTTCAGTCAAAAAATTTAGAAAAAGGAACCAACAATTATTTACTCTTATATACATATATATGTATAAAATAACAAAGGAACAAACAATAACAAGAAAATCACCCTGAAACGATACAGAATAAAGAAAACTCCATAACTTTTGATTATTATGAAGTGGGTATGTAAACAGCGCTGGACACAAGGGAGATATTTCTCCAAAGACTTGTGTCACTTCTTCCAAGCTGAACCACATTTTTATTTACAAAGGTGTTCCATATGTATTGGGTTACATAATTCTTTCATGCATATTCAAATCTTGGCCCTGCCTGTCCTCGCCTTGTATGTTAATTAGGTTCACGCCCTTCTGAGCATGCGTCCCTTGGTCCTTTGCTTTGGTGGTCCCAGAAAGGCTGCTTTCCGTGGTCAAAGGCCAGTTCTCCTCAAGTTGAACTTTTCTCCTCTGTGCGTGCGCTCTGGTTGTTTGGTGTTATCTTGAGTGAGTTTTGTTGATTCTACCAGTTTGGAGACAGGAGACTTCTTTATCTGTCTCTTGCATCTTGCATCTCCCCTCTCGGTATTGTCCTTTATCAGTAGGTGGCTTCCAGAAATTTACATTTTCTTAGCTCTTTGTATCATGGCAAATGTTTAATTCATGTGGCTAACTTAAGCAAACTCCCCCAACCGCTGTTTCAACCCCAACAAACCCTCCCCCTCCCCTGTGGCCCCCCTCCATGTATTTTTCTTCAGTGTGGTCACAGCTGTGGGGGAAATAGGCAAGTCCTGCAGGCTCACTACACATGCTAAAGGGGGTTCCCCCGATTTTGCTGCTGATTATGTGCGAACCACTTGTCTGATGCAGGAACAGTGGGAGATGGGAAAAGGCAGACAAGCTGGGTCTGAGTTAGAGTTGGTGCAGGCAAGGCTCTCCTCTCTCTTTGGGGCTGCTGCAGGGTCCACCTGGACACAGGAGCTGGGCTGGGCAACGCAGAGACAGCACCAAGAGACAGTCTGGTCCTGGGGGCGCAGCAGGCATGAGAAAACAGCGTCAGTGACACAGCACCAAGCCCTCTCACATCAGGTTTGCAGCTTAAAAACCAGTGAGCTCAGCTGGTTCCTCACAGAGGTGTTATTGTCCTGAGAAAGGGAAGGGGAAAAAGGCAGGCATACTCCACCCTTCCCCTACACAGCATTCAGGGCAGGAATTTGCCTGCTATCAAGGGCTATTAGCTCTACAGTCAAAAGACAAAGAAGCTCTCCACGCCCCACCTCTGCTAAGGAATTCTGTCCTTAGCTTACTTGGGTAACTTACTTACCTCTTCTCTTCCTGTTTGCCAGCATCATGGTGGTAAAATCAAAATTTCCCCAAAAAGGAGTCTAACCTATAACATTCCATCAATAAAAATTACACTTTCTTTAAAAACTTTATATGCATTTGAAAGAAATCTAATTATTGAAGAATCTGGATGTGAACTATTTAGGAACCTAGTCAGCTCCCTTCTTCCTTGTATAATTCTTCATCGTTTTCACTCCACCCTACTGATGTTACCCACCCAGTGTTAATTTTTTCCTTTCATTTGTTCCATACTGCAAATATTCATTTTTTAATGCCTCCTGTGACTTCAAATTGTGCATTAAATACACTTTGAAGGGCTTTAAAAGAAATAATTTACTGTGTCATTTTAAGTTACAAGTTTGTGAGAATTTAGCTTTTTTTTCCACAGCTATGTTGCTGGAACAGAAAGATATTTTTATACGTAAAACTGGAATGCGTACTCTCTTTGATATTATGAAATTTATTCATAAGATGCTATAGTAGATTTCTTAATAGTAGAAAATTTATTTTTATGTCAAAGTGGGACTCTTGATTCCTTTTTTTTTTCTCTAGGTATCTATCTTGTTCTTTCAGGCTATTGCTCTTCAACATTTTTTTTCAATATTATCTCTTTAATCTGTTCCCTATCCTATGCTAATTACCTCCCTTCTCTTGGACTCAGCCCACTAGGCAGTAACAGAGCCGCGATCAGTGTTAGGTCAGTTAATAGTAATTACCAGTGTTTTTCATACTCAAGAAAACAGGCCCATGCAAGCGGCTCTGGCTGATTTAGGGTAACAAGAGAACAGAAAACTAGCTTTTAGCAGTGGCTAAAGAGTGGCTTTTGTTCTTGTAGAATAGCTTAGGTAATGTCAATTCATAAAAACCAGCTACACCAGGACTGGGAAATCTACATATGCTGTATTTGAAGTGTCTTATATGGTAGTATCAGAATAACATTTGTAGAAGGCCCAGCTGCCTGTCAAGAAAGATAAAGCAGGCTATTACATGCTTAATTCTCATTCCTGCAGCCTGTGCTGACTAAAATCTGATCTCTACTGCTCTGAGCCATCATCTTAGACTATTGTCTGTTATATTGTAATATAAAAAGTACATTATTTCTCATTCCAAACAATGATGGCAATGTTTTCCAATATTTTTACTGCAGATCAACAAGATAGAATCACTTTAGAACCATCCATTCAATCCCTAATTCCAGATGAATATAGTCAAGCTCTCACAATATCCTGATTTGTTATATAGGTTGGAGTAAGTTGTTCGGGTGCTCTTTTACAACTATTCTTTGGTGTATCTGTGTGAACCTTGGTATATGAAAATTTAATTATGGTTTTAAATGCTATAAAGTTGTTTATTTCAGTACAAGTGACCAAGAAGAGATGTAATTGTATGTGGCTTGGACTTATTTCTATTCAGAAATAAACATGTAACTAGGAGATAATTATAGCTATGAAATAATTTGATATAAGAGAGATGTAAATGTAGATTTTGGATAACCTTCACTGCCTAAAAAAATATTATTTACCGGTGGTTTTTTTCACATTTTAAGAACAGTTATTTCAGTTCAGAGCTTGCAATATAAGGAATTAATTAATTACAGAACTATCCTTCCTGATGATTAATTGCTTGCTAAAGTTTCTATGACAGATCTCTATACTCTGCTCTTGTTGCTGAAATGTCCAGACAACATTTTCGTGTCTTAGAAGCAATTATATCTGTCCTTCCTACCATCAAAAAGCACTGGAAAAGTGCTTGAGTCTAGAGCCATAGCTATTGACATCAATATCAAAGAAATACATATGTTGTTTTCTGGAGCTGTATAAGGAAATGTCAGGTACACCTTCCTGAGAGACGAGGCCTTTTGAGCTGCCAGGGGAAGAACTGGATAGCAGGTGTTTCTGTGTAATTGACACTTGGTTCAGAGATGAGTGGGCAAAGCCTCCTTGTTAGGTAGAATCCTACTTCCTAAGTTGCCCTTGCCCCTGAAAATTCCTGAAATAAAAGGGTTGGGCAACCTAACTCCCCTGCTGAAGATATTTAGGCACCTTGCTGTCAGCTGATGGAAATATCTTTAAGAACCTGAACATTTGTGTTGGTACCATCTTCACTTTAACTGTCTGTGTCTGTAATTTGAGGGCCACACCTGTAAGCAATTTCCTTCAGAACTGAACTTGGCATGTATCCAGCACTATCAAGCTATTTTCAGAAAATGGTATCTAAGGAGCAGAAGGGAAGATATACTTTTTACACTGCCTCTTACTGTCAAAGCATTTTTGAAGCTGTGAGACCCTATGTTCACTAGGCTATGCAGGCATTTGTGGAATGAAATCCTTCAGCTCTTAAATAGTTCAAAACAGTGGGTATAAAGAAAAGTCAGTGGCCTCAAAATAAAAATAGTGTTCTATCTATAATTTATTGTCTCTGTCTTATTTCAGCCATGCCAAATCATTTGATACCAATAATGTTGATATAAGATAGTGTTGGAAATTTTGTATTAAACAGTGCTCAGCTTTGGGGGAAATATGCTGGGAAAGCTGAAAGACTGGTTCAGAAAACCAAAGTTTAGTACCAGACAAAACCTTACATTTCCAGTTATAGAGATATGTTTTTATTCTTGATGAAACAGTAGACAATATGAACAGTAACAAAGGAGCTCCCTCCTTGCCTATCTTTGTTGTGGCTGTTGCATATTGGCCTTCACATGCTTACAGATACACCTGGTCTTGCCAGACTGAGCCTATTTCAGCACCAAAGTGTACCTCTTAAGCTCTCTTGGGCTGTGAAAATTCCATTTCTACAAAGTAAGAGTACATGTTCACCTGCAAAATATTTTCCTAGTGTATAAAGTCTCGTGAGTTTTATTGCCAGTAGATTATTATAATTCCTTTATGAACTTGGGAAGAAAGGAGAATAATCCAACTTTTACCAATTTGATTTTCTCTATACAAGTTTGTGGGGCTTTTTGGTGTGGGTTTTTTTCCTTTTTTTTTTTTCTTTTTTTTTTTTCCTCACAGCACAACTTTTTTGGTGTGTGTGTGCGTGCATGCCAGGATTTATGACTGAATAAACCAAATATAGAACAGACCACTTACATAATATTTAACATATGTTATAATGTCAGATGCAAGTTAATTTTAGAAAGAGTAATGGAGAGAACCAGACAAAATGGATCATCGCTCTTCCCTGAATGTGATTAAGCAAAGAGGAAGGATTCTATCCCACCCCACCCATGTATTCGGTATAAATTTCCTGCAAGTCCTTTAGCAGAGGAATATAAAACTGGCTTCAAGTGAATGTAGACAGATGTTGGGTGGTCCTATTTGCACATGATTACTCAGTGCTCTTCTATAGGAACACAGTGATTCCTATCCAAGTAAAAATCCTAAAAAAATAGATTCTTCATCACATTGTCCAATCTGAAGGTAGTGTATTCTCTTAAGGAACAAAATTCACATAAAGGATGCCTCTATCATTAAGGGATCATTAAAAAATTAGATTAAAACCCATTTGTTACTGAATTCTGAAGCAACAAGGGTGTTGCACTGTAAACTGTTAAGACTCTTACTTCATATGTGTAATATGTGTTTTGGTAATGTCTTTAAATCACTATTTGTGCTGAAGAAAATTTATTTTGAAAACATGTAAAATTCATGTCTGTGAAGAAGCAGCTAATCATCAGACCGATCCATCCACTTGCTACATATATGAATGGCAACTGATGTATGTACTCATATTAATAGATGCTCAACATTGTGCATCATGTGTCTGGAGACAGAATGTCAAGACCTGGTGTTTGGCAGCTTAGACTGAATCTCAAACACACTACCCTGTACAAAATGTTGAGAAGAGACATGTCACAAAATCCTGATTGTTTCCCTTTGGTTTGCAAAGAGCAGACTGGTTATACTTGACAGTATCTGATAAATTATTTCTGATCAAAGATGGATAGAAAGTAAAAATATTATGACTGTGCTTCTTTTGGACCCAGGGAATTTTGTGTGACACAGGATCAATTCTACTGGATTGTGATAAATCTCTTTAAGCAGATAAGCATTCAAGTTTCTCAATTGTGAGGCACCCAAAGTAGTAGTTTGGAGGAAGATGTGGGAAGCCCAGAAAATCTTATATTCCACTTAACTTTTTCTTGCTCATGTGTTACCATTTTTTACTGGTTATTTCATGTTGCTTCCTCACCTCACACTAATTCTCATGATGTCTTCTACTGCTTGCATTAAAGTAGCTGTGGACCAAAAATTAGTCCTGTAGCTGTTTGTTTTAAGCCAAATCATAGGTTCATCTTTTGTAAGTTTCAGTTCAATGAAACAATCAGTAGAGGAAGTTCTAGGGAGGTTAGTTAAGGGAAGAATAAGCCATAACTTCTGATATGACATAACTTGAGTTTGGAAGTTCTATAGTAGGCAATTCTATTTAAGATATGACAGCATTACAGAAGTCTGTTGGAACATTTCAAATATGTGACTATACTCCAGGTAATTACCAGAGTCCTCATTCAATTTGTTTAGGTTTTTGTTTTGATTGTTGCATGTTTACTTAGTGACAAAAATTCAACAATTATAAATGTATTTTAGATCCATATAGAAATCTGAAGATTCATTTTCACTTTATTTTACTTCCTTTGAAAACAAGACAAAACAAAAAAACCATCTAAAATTTCAGAGAATGTTGGGACTTCACTTATGAGAGATGAAGAGACAATTTCTTTCCTACACTTTGAGAGCTGAAAACTACCAAGAACTCTGTCTACAGATAAACAGAAATTCTACTTTGAAAGATGTTACTAGAAACTCAGCTCTCTTCTATTCTACTCGTGCTTTACTAGAAGCTGAATTTCCTCGTAGAACAGTATTCATTAAGAAAAGTATGCGTCCAGTTGAAAGGTTACCAGTTGTTCTGCATTCTCATGTGCTCTACATTATGCTTATATATAATAGCACCCCTTAATCATTGTAAGAAATTAAGCTCCTCCTTTTGTAAAGTTGTCATTTGGTGGCAGGATGTCACACATTCATCCTGTGGGCAGGTTTCAGGGAAAGTGTCAGAAGTGAAAGTCAGTGCTACCAACTGTAGGGAAATATTTTTATCCCACAGTGAAGTTGGGTTTTGTGGATGCTGAACTCCTAGAATGTTTGTGGCCAGCATTCATCATGACCTAACTCTGTGGTGGGCCAAGTTCTGTATAATGGTTGTAGAACCCTGATGGAAACACTGGCTCATTGTAGGATAATTTATTTTGGTTAAATGAGGTTGCAGACTACAAGTTTAATTTTAGGTTTTCTTGATGGTAAAATTATATGTCATAAACCAAAGGGAGAAGTCTTGTTTGACCTTCCATAATAAAATATTAAGGAGTGACAGGAGAAGTGCAGGGGGGGATGTATTAGCTTAAAAACCCAACTGGAAGCAATTTTTGTATTCTAAATTTTGTCCAATTCCTCACTGCAAATAACAAACAAAAAAAATCCATANCATAGCTCATATTTAATCACATTAAAACTCCAACCACTTCACACTACTAAAGCAAAAGTCATCAAAGCCCTACTTTAGTTATATCCAGATTCATTGATAATATTTAAAGATAAATTAGGTAGAGAGTATATTGTCAATTATCACTAAAATACTGATTCAAGGTTAGAAGGTAAAATTTTTTGATTGTGATTATGCAATGGCTTTAAAGTCTGAAAATAGTCAGAGTTTCCTGACTGGCTGTCAGTGCTGTCATGGCCATGTCAATAATGCCCTAAAGGCAGGACTCTGACTCTTTTGTAGATTCTTAGAAAATATTTATGTTCTCAAATTATTGTATCTGTGCTTTAAAGATTAGTATCCAAGGGATGTATTCATTATGGTGATAAGCTGAAGAGGGGGAGGAAGGAGGGAGCATAGGATGAAAATACACTCAAAGGAACTGACCAGAGGAGTAACTCTCTGGGTGTGCTGACTTGCCTCTCTGTGTTATTCTTACCTGTGAAGGAGATGCACGTGAAAGGAGCTAAAAAGAGGGCAGATTGCTAGGAAGAACACTTGCTGCTGAAGGACCTCCTCCAGAATTACATGGTCTTAGTTGGCTCTGAACCAGACTCTTAGNCCATCAATATTTTATGGTAAGTTTAGGCTCTAATGTCATCTGGGCATAGATCTGAGAAAGTAGTTAGTATTATTGTATTCCAGATTCTCATTTGTTTCATTAATTTGTTATATTCAAAATCTCTTATTTTTCTATATTGGTAGTAATGAATAAAAGTGACCAGAAAAACCCTAGCTTATTTTTAATTTATAGTCACAGTATCTGAAAAACAATACAACTGTATTTAGTAGCATATGTAGCTGAACAAGTAAACAAAAGAATACTCAACTGAAATTTTGTAATAAAGCAAATAATTGGTAAATAAGTCCACTGCACACAAATACAGTTATCTGCTTATTCATCCATGTAACTCTTTGCTTTGGGTGTTTCTAGAAGTTATTTTCTAGAAAGTAGAAAAGTGCACTCAAGTTCTGAGAAAAAACTCAACAGAAACTCTGATAAATGCTTCACCCAGTTATCCTGTATCTAGTAGTAGATGGCCT
>WEIV01019998.1:2440-27941 GCA_013390005.1 Calyptomena viridis
ATATTTTGCTGTGTAACAGATGGTCAAGGCAACTATCTCCTTTAAGGTCTTCTAATATTTGTTACATTTTAAATTGCCTTGTAAGTATATTCTGCAGTTAAAGGAAACTGTTAAGGATGGGTCTTCTAATTCCTCGAATGATTAAATTCTAGTTTGGCAGGAAGATCTGGGAAAATCACTCTTCAATATAAATTAGATATGGTTTATAAGACACTGGTATAGGTATAGGACAGCAGATATCCAAATAACTTTTTAAAACTGAAATTNAACTGAAATTGTTTTTCCTGTTGCTGCCTTCATGCATGAATGCTAAGAGTCAAGGTTTCTTATATACTTTTATATAAACACCATTGCCAAACCTGCAAGACCAAAGCAATTGAAAAGCAATCTTTTTTACTTATTGGCCAGTATGTTGGGGTTTTTTCTGGAGGTAATGGTGCGGAATGAATATGTGGATAGGATTTAATGCACTATTAATTTATAGATTAGACTAACAGTGGACTAGAAGACTTTTTGTTTGGCAGTCGTTCATGAGTCAGTACAAAGGTCATTTTTGGAATACAACACAGGGCAAAAACTTCAAAATGCTTTACAAACATCAAGGAGTATCATCGAACATGATGGAGGTGAAATCTTGTTGCTTTTTAGATGAGGAAGCCACACCCTAAGGGCTGCAACCTCTTGAAAGTGATACAGGAACTGTCGCAGAACTGAGAGCAGAATCTGCATTTCCAGATTCAAACACGTATTCAAACACCATCTCTATTTTTCCTAAGAAATATCAAGCATTTTGAATAGACTGTTTGAAAGAAATCTAATGGAACTTAGAGAGATCATGACAGGCTTTTTAACTGGGAGGGGGAGAGAGGGGAAGGATTTTAAATTTAGCATTCATGTAAGGTGAGTCTATTAAGGGGTTTTTTCCCTTTTCTAGTGAATTAACTTGTCATCTTCAGTCTTTTTTTTTTCCAGATTGCTAATGCATCTTGCCAGTAACTTTCCTTATGTTAAGTCTAGCATAATAAGGCTGAGAGGCAGGAAAATACAGTTGGCAATCTAGACCCCTCTATCAAATTGCTGTATTTTCTGAGCAATCATCTTTAGACTTCTACAAAAGTGCCTACTTGTTAAGCCCTTCATATTATGATTACCTAAACTGATATGTCCCAAAGATTTTGAGACTGAATTTTTGTGTGCTCCCACAGAAGTCATTGGAGTGTCATCTATGAGGTGCTTCAACCCAAATATTTTGGTATCAGGGTGTCTGCAATTCCTGGACACATTGTGCAAATGTGGACCTTGCCTCACCATGCATGGCAAATACGAACACTGCCAACATTCACTGTCCCTAAAGACTAATTAGTTGCTACTTATAAAGGTCACTGACAGTGTAGAATTCTGAAGAATAAAATATTTTTTACTTCTGAGGTTTATGTTTTTTGTATTTCTTTGCATTTACAAAGTTGTCAGTATTCCTCAGATTTCTAAGAAAGCCTGCACAGTTTTCTAGCAAGAACAAGTAAGTTGTTGCATTTCTCAAAGATTATTTATCTACAGGGAGGAATTGGAAAAAAAATTGGTTTGTTACCATGTTAGCTTTTCTATACAGTGTTACATCTTTTCCAGGAATCATGTCTAACTTTTCTATGATACTCTCCACCAACAAACAGCTCAGAGTCAAAGCGAAATTCTGATTAAACATATGTTCATTTTCTGACTGTCTTTGGATGCTTGCTTTCTCTGCACTGCTTGCTTATCACTAAGGTGACAAGTTTTTTTTCACACAGCAGAGCAGCTTCAGGAAAGGAAGTGGCATGAAGCTGCTGCAATGGTATTGCCTGGCTCCTGCAGGTAGACTATGAGTAATACAGAGAAAAGTTAAGAACTTGGGTCCTTTTATGTTCATCTCATTAGTTTCAAATATTCATATTTTACACAGAATTTGAAATATTTTTGTAATTAATTATCGTAAAAAGGATATAAGCAGGAAAGTCATTGTTATGTTTCTGATGGAGTAATAGGCAATATTTTTAGTGTCTTTTATACAAAGAATGTTCTTTTCTTACCAGTCAGGAAACCTCCATTTCTTCATGTTAACACATTTCAATGTAATGCTCAGGAGAGCGCAGCAATTATCTTAATTTGGTCAAAGATAAGGAAACATAGGTCAGTGACAAAATTCAAGCTCTCGAACTTGTATCAGTAAATAGTACTTTTGTGCTATGTCATTTTAAAGCTTTTTAGTGTGATAACTAAAAATGTTTCTGAAATAATTTTTTCTTGTAGCAACACAAAACCCAACTAACATTTGGGCAAACCCCTTTGTGTGAGAGGACTTAATATTTCTTTGTTGTTTGATACTCTCTTAAAACATTTTTTCCTAGAATAGGAATACATGTATTTTGTCTGAACATTCATATTTTACCCAAACTAAATCTGAAACTGCAAACCAGATGTTTACGGCCATTGGCTATGGTAAAAAGTTCACATTACATGGAAATTATAGATTCCTAATTATTTTTCTTTTTTTTACTTTTGCAGATAGCTGAGACCTATTTTCAAGAGGAGGAATGTATCCTTGTACTTGTAGAAAATGTTACAGAATACTAAAATAATGTCACATGATAACACATAGAAGACAAATGCTTTACTGTTGACTCACGTGTTTGGTCCAAAAATTATGATAGCTGAACTGCTGATAATTACTCTGATATGTTTCAGTAATTGTGGGAGAGAATAATCATACTAAACCTTAAAGTTAAATTACAATTTTAGAAACAGTGGACTGGGATTTCTTCTTTATTTTTAAGGGAAAATTATCAGGCTATAAAAAGGAGAAGAGAGAGTGGTAAGCCCTTAAGGTGTATGTGATTCATTAAAATGCATCATATATTAGAGGATTTGTGCATTCAGATTATTTCTTGGTGATGTAATTTGTTACAAACAAAATTCAGCAAATAGGCAATTGTAATGGCTAAATAACAAGGCATAAGAAACCTAGTCAAATTATCTTAGCCTGTATCACAAAACCAGAGAACTAACTGTTGCAATATTATAAAATCAATATAAAAAATAAATCCATCACTTAGAAGACTATACTTTTCTCTCAGTCATCCTAATTCAAAAGCATCCATCAGAAAATCCAAAATGCACTGCTCAAGTTAAAGACACAGGAAAATTTTGTTGTAAGTTCTGGCAATGTAGGGGGAAATACAGTAAATTTAAAAAGCATAACAGACAGTTCCTCTTTCATCGAAGTTGCTTTAATTGAAGGGCACTGCATTTAAAGCTGATCAAAGGAAATATTCTTAATGCAATGTACACCTGATGTGTGGAATTCAACACCACTATATAATGCATATTTATGAAGGATATCTCCTCCGTACTTGCAGCCATCAGTTTCCTGAGGTTAATAAAGAACTTGCTTGATCATGTTGCATTGTATTAATTATCCATGACAGACATTTTAATTCATCCAGTGTGGAACTTTATATTAACAATAATTCAGGGTTTGTTACTGTGATCCTCTAAGGCTATCTCTCTGATCTGTAATTCTGTTTCTAATAACAGATTTCTTGAAGGCAGGGAATATTCTTTCCATTAATATTGTTGTACATAAGCCATGCTATGTATATGTTGCATGAGGCTAACAAGAATAATGTACAGTTGTGTTTTTGTAATAATTATTCCAGGACTTTAATTAGCATGAACAATAGAAAGTGTTTTTTTCTGTATTACTGAAAACCTCATTCTCTATATTCTATCCTTACTGTATTGTAGAATTACATTTCAAATAGCTGGTAAAACGGCTTTAAACAGCACAACTAACAACTTAGGCTTGGTGGAACTAGAATTATCCTGACTTATAAAATATGTGACTATCTGTATACCTTCGTGAATATATTGATAACCCTTAGGGAGGGGAAAGTGTTCTTCATATGGAAGAAAAGTAAGCAGAATCTTCAGGAAGACAAAAGGTAAACTCAGCAGTCCAACAGTGCTGTATACAATGGTTGAAAAGGAGGTGAATATTTTTTGAATGCTTAAGTTTGAGAATTTTTTTTAATATTGTCTCCAGCTGGCCAGTAGAAAGAAGCCATATGTTCAACTAGTCATAGTTATTAGCATATAATTGTATTTTTTGAGAGGTATGTGCTGATATTTGTGTAATTGTTTTGCTTTTCCTTTTCCGGAGGTTTCATTTTTTGGTAAGAGTTGTCAGCATAATAGCATTTTGTTCAGGTTTTTTCCTAGAAAAAATCTTTTGTTGGGCTTAAGGCATGTGGGAAGAGATGGCAGCTGAAAAGAATAGGATTTTTGTTTTTGGAACTTTTCTCAACATATTTTACTTCTTACCTGTTGTTTTTGTGTCAGCTGCTTTTTTGTTTCTTCCACAGAAATCCGCATGCTAACCATTAATCATTTTGATTCACTTATTTCAAATTTCAAGTGAATGAATAATGACTTCCCTTTCAAATATGGTGCCCAATATAAATAAATCATAACATGTCCACATATGTATGCACTTTACTTTAACCTTCCATTCAGATGAGAAGGCAATGAAGTTCATTCAGCTTGAACGACTGTATCACGAGCGGCTGCTTGCAAATCTTTCTTCCATACAGGAGCAGTGGGGTGAGTACCAGCTAAACTAATATGGTAGAAGAAAGAGTTAATTTAGTTTGTACTTCTAAATAATAGACCAGATTTTAAAAGTTACATAGCAAAAGCAGCATTTATGTCAGAATATCTCTGAGCTTGTTACAAGAAAAATATTTCTGCGTTAGATTTGTTCACACATATTTTATGATGAAGGTGCAAATAGCTTGCAATTCTTTATTTTATTAACTAAGACTTTGATCCACAGTTCTTTTGAGCTTATTTTTGGTTTAGAGTTGGTGAGTCTGATATGATGAAAATAGTGTGTTATGAAAGAATAGGATGCTGTTTTGCGTAGTCTGAAACAAGATTGTAGAGCACACACAGAAAAGTTGTCAAGATTTCCTCATTAATTAGTTTCCACTATATGTTTCATGTTAAGCAAATACTACTTTTATAATATTTTGAGTAAAAGTTATTTTGATTTAATTTAGAAAGGAAATGGGAAACAACAGTTCCTAGTCCAGTTACACCACTGAGGAATTCAGCTAAAGAACTGAGTGGCCAAGAGCTGGAAAAGCTTACTAGAGTTTGCTCTTCACATCTACAGTAAGTATAAGAAAATATTATTACTTTTCAAGTACTAATATATTCGTGCAGTTGTTGTCTCCTTGCTGGTATAGGTGTTTTAAAATAGTGTCAAAATAAACACTGTCCCACTGACTTGAATTTGGTTATAAAGTGATGGGGTTTTTTGATATGTAACTAAATTATTGTTACCATCAATTTTTGAAATGCTTTAGTATGGTTTGAGGAATATATGGGGACTAGATTTGAACTGTTTTCAGTGAATCACTAGTTTTCCAGAAATGGATTTTGAGTTTCAGTATTTCAACCAAGGTAAAAAAATGTTAATTTAGGAAGAGAGAGACTGTAGAACTGATAATGGTGTTTGTGTCTAATACCTACTGTTTTAATCATTGTTTTTAAATGCCATTGCCCAGCATCTTGGACTTCAGCACCCATATTGACCCAGCTCTTTTCCATCGATTTTATTCCCAGATTTTCTACATTTTAAGACAATTCCTTAATGCTCTAAGTACTTCTTGTTGATTTCATATGGGTTGCATTAACATTATGGAGCAGTGATTCTGTACATCCCTAGCATGACACTATTCTGAAAAGCTGTGAGATCTTAGTTCATACCTGCTTTGCCTGATGCATCAGCCTCCTGAATCAGCATATCACAGTATAACAAACTTGTGGACAGTGCCTTGGCTGCTTTTCTGGGTAGTAACACACATGGGGTTGTACCCATCAGGAAGGAGAAGATCGATTATTTTACAGGAGGGTGTCCTACCACCCAGACATTGATTTTAAGGGACAGATGGAAAAAATTGTACAAGCTGCCACTGAAAAATGATCAGCCAACGACAATAAGGAAACTGACCACATTCAAAGGCTGTGGAAAGACCTGCCTGTGACGAGGGAGATGCGCAGTCAGATGGGGAGAGAGAACTTTTTCAAGTACATTTGCATTGACTTAGTCAACCTGGATATAACAAAAGCCAAAATGCTCGTGTTGTTCATAGAGAGGATGACTTGGCTAGCACAGTTTTTCTTCTGGGTGATGGTGCTGAAGTTTGAAAACACCCAGGCTGATTGCTAGAACCCAGGTAGGGCTTGTTTATTTGTAGTCCGAATGCCTTTGGGAGGCAGCTCCTGCATTTCCACAGGAACAGGAGGCAGGTCTAGTTACCGTGGCTGCCTGTTTACACCTGCAGCATGCTGCTACTTGAGAGACTGCACTCTGAGTGCCTGCAGGCTTCCTCAGCCTACATTTCCTTTGCAAGGCCACAGAAAGATTAAGACTCAAGTTTTTTGTGATTTATATGCTGCAACAAGCAGCATCTCCCTATAGTCACCTGGCTTGTCACCTTGTAACTCTGTTTTCTCCTTCATTTCAGTTCTGACATATCATTTTCTGTTCTTAGAAACCCTGCAATTTGATAAAAATTAAGGCTTGTGTTCAGTTGCCATGATTAGTGCTTTGTATTTAATGTTATTACACTTTGAAACTCTCTAGGCAAAAACCCATTTACTTTTATTGTATCGTATGAGGGTTTTTTCCTAAGCTTTAAACTCAATTTATTTTTCAATTCAGATTACACTTTAATTTTTAATGAATGACATGCAGATCTTGGAAAATGTGATCATTTTGCTTTTGTAATTGAAAGTAGTGTAACTTTCTGATACTCAAGGTTTACAGCTATATACTAGGCACGTGTTTTCTTTTGAGATAGTTTTGACTGTCCCTTATTTAAAGTTTAAATGGTAAAATTTAAAAGTCAACATAACTTTTAAAAGTTTTTATTAGAGAGTATGACCATTAGTACTTTTCCCTTGTGTCTCTCATATTTTTTTGCAGTAGCTTTAAATAAAATGCTCAGCATTTTATCTTCATTATTGTATGAAAGACTGCAAGACAGATTGTGTGTGATAAATCACATTGTGCATGAATCTCTTTGCCAAGTCCACACTGACGGTTAGCAGTGCTGATCCACCTGTGAATCTGAGTGGAATCAGAGAGAGATGCTGTACCTTACAGTACCCAAAAAATGTGTCCCAATCTATGGGGAGGGAAATATGTTTTGTGGGCTTTGTCCATTCCTCAGTCTCTGCTATACTGATCAGTATTTTTAGTAGAAGTAGAAATCAAGTCCTTACATGATTTTTAAAGTTAGTAGAGTTCCTTCTGAGCTTAAACTTTTACAGGAATTTACATTGCTTGATATGTTGCAGTAAATTTTCTTCTGAGTGCTTTCTCCATTAGGTGGAGCAGTATTAGGGCTAATTGGTCTTCTGGTGATATTCACACAAGTACAGATCTAGGCTTGAAAGTATTCTGGCATCTGACACTGTCTCGATGTAAGAAAAGTTCTGTGCTAATTTTAGAGCAGAGCAAAGGTTTATAAGATTTCTATTACATTTATAATGAAGAATGTTGCTAGCAGGTTGTTTAATTTATTCTTTTTTCTTTATTGCTACAGGCCACAGGCATCCAAAAATAAGGTAAGCAGCTGTTTAATTGAATTCTGCTTTGTCAAAAGTTGGTAATAAATACATTTTAAAAAAATGTTAGATAAAATCCTTCAAGTTTTGAAGCTGTTTGAAATTTGAATGTCTCAAAAAATCACAGCATTCCTGTTTAATTCCAAAAATTACAGGAAATACTGTCATATTTTACAGCTAGTACCTGCAGAAAATACATGGGAAAGCGGTTCTTTGCCTCAATTAGTGGAATCCATAAATTTAAAGGAAAGAGAAGCTGCTGCTTTTAAATCAGGTATGTGTGTGTGTATGTATGCACATGTGCATACGTTTGTTTTAAATGTTATACTATAATGACATATTCCTATAAAAGCAATGAAGTTATTTAATTTGAAGCTACAGCCTTTATTGGATTTCCACAAATGCACAAATAGATGAAGTTGTTTTTTTCCATGACTGCACAATGGACATACTGTGCAATTTTAATTAGTCATTGATATTCAAAATTGTAAAGTAATTCTAGCCTCCATCGAAAAAGCCTCAAATATGCATGCATTTATAACAGCTTTCATAAGCTACGAAATTGTATAAAACTAGAGATAAGATACATAATTTGTAGGTATAAAATAGAAGGTGAACAGTCTGATGATAAATATTCTGAGGTATGGCAATTCAGTATACAAGCAGTATTAGTATCTATTTTAAGTTACATGCAATGTATTGATTTTGAGATGTATTTTTCTGAAACAGCACAGAAAATAATGAAGTTTTTGAGGGATCTTGAAGAGAAAAATATACTTCAGTTAATTGTTCTCAGTGTGTTCTCTTTCGCGTCAGCCTCATATTCCTTTTCCTGTCTTGGGGTAGTGACTATTTTGTTTGAGTAGTTTGTTCAAAACTTTGGGTTCTTAAGAAACATTTACAAATTGATGAGTTCTTAAAATAGAGCCAGAGCAGGGAAGAATATTGGTAGATTACCAGGCTGCGTTTTATCTCTCCTCTCTTTGAGCAAAAAGTTTGGGGATTGTTTTTTTTGTCACATTCCAGTTGCCAAAGTTGGCCTAAACTAAGTACCTTTCTTCAAAACCAGCTAGAATTTATCATAAGGTGAGGATTGGCCTAATCGATCCTAGAAGGTCTATTTCAACCTAAACTATCCTACAAACATGTATCATCCAGGATGTTCAGGAGAATCAGAAATTAATGAAGATACAGAGTCACAATTCTCTACGTGTGTGGATCTTCCTGATCTCCATCCTCTTATTCCATGGCCCCTGTGCTGCCTTTTCTCTGTCTTTGTTCTTGAAACCTAACTAAATGTAAAACATTGAAAACATGAAACAAACATGTTCTACAGCTCAGAAAGCAGATCAAAAGAACCCAGTGTTTTTTATTTTTGGATGGTTGGAAATTCTTATGGAAAAAAATTAGGTGATTACAATTTTCCCATTGATTTTATTCCAAGTGGAGAATTTCTGAACATTTAAAACTTCTGAATTCAGGACCATTTTGTTTCAATGTTCAAATACTGTAGTACAACATCTTGACTTAATGTGGAAGTGATTAATGGTTTAAATGGATTTTTTCATGCCTTTCTCTTAACGTAAATCTTGTCAAAATGTCATCAAAATCTTTGAATTCTTGTGAAACGTTGGTAAATTAATAAAGCTATGTCATCCAATAGAAAGGAGTTATGCTGAGAATTTTTCAGCAGTGAATAGTTTCAATACAAAGGTAGGAATATTTCTACCCTAACTCAAGTTTAAATTGTTGAGTTTGCAAAAGGTGCTTTTCACAAGATTAGCATGTTCCTGAGGAAGCAATGACTGGTCTCCCTGACAGGTCTAGCCAGCTGTTCAAGCAGCACATGGCCATTAGCTGCTGCTGCCCCTCACATGGTCAATCCCTCAGCAGCATGGGGATGACAGTTTTTTGTTGCAGTTAGAAGGATTTGAGTAGAGAAGGCATCAGTATGAACCAGGACAGAAATTTGACAAAGGTGATCCATAACTCTTAAATAATATTCAGGCTATGGCTGAGTGATCCAGCTCAGGACTAGAAGCAATGTGACCATTTGGGTGGGTTCTTGATTTTGCCTGAACCCCAGCAAAATCACATACTATGATAACCATACAACTCCTAATATTTAACCTGTTCAGCAGTAGCCTAAATGCTTCTCAAATGAAACTTAGAATGCCTTCTCATTGAAAACTTAGAATGCCTGACTTCTGCTTTTTGGGTGTTTTTTGACTTGACAAAAATTGGAAAATGAAATGAAAAATGGGAAGTAAATGTGTAAACTTTTACTTCTTTTAGAAATGTATCTGCCAATCTGCAGAAAGAAAGTCTGCTTGACTCATTTAGCTGCTTGTAATAGAAGACAGACTTACAGTAAGACAGGAAAAGGAAACTCTCAGGTGTTTTGAGGACTGCTCTTTCATATGAATTCATATTCAATAAGAATTTTTGTAGCAATTATCAATAAGAATACATATCATACATTGTAGAGGTAGCTGTATTACATTGTAGAGGTTGTTGCACTCTACTATGGTAGCATCTTTGAAATAAAATCAAACTTCCTTAGTAATCGAAAGCAAAAATTACTCCGTTGACTTGCTGGCAGCATTTGGGAATGTACTTTGAACCTCAGGAGGCAGTTAATCCTAAGAATTCACAATTCCTGTGTCGTGGGAATACAGCAACCAAGAAACAGCATTATAAGTAGTAGGCCAGTCAAGATTTCTGGAACAGTCACTGAGTTAGTTTTCCACCCTTCTGAACGAAGGTGATCTGTTCCATATTTTCTTTTCTGGCAGATTTTCACTCTGAGTCTACCAACAGATACCATTTGGCCCTTAAAGCTATGTGTGTGTATATTAAAAGATGAGATTTGATACATCCTATACCCATTAACTTCTTCAGTTTCTGACTGAAAGCCTTAATAGCCTTAGTGTTAACTAAAGATAATTTAATGCATATCATGAAAACTTTTCTAGTGAAATGCTGAATTCAATAAAACCCTTATCATAAGCTTGCGGTGTGTATGTATAGACCTGTTTCCAACGTGAGGAGAAATTCCTTATACCCTGGGGTTTTTTAGGTCTTATGGGATTCATATTTAATTGGGAAAAAAAGGCAAAGAGGGAGAAGTGTGTATTCTCCACTGGTAGATTACTGTAGGTCAGTACTCTATCTGCTAGGTTGTCTTGGATTAATAGGATAAAGTGGTGGCTATAGGTTTCTGGGGTGAACAAAGCAAGGGCTGATTTTAGAGGAATTCTGTTAGAGGAAAAACACATTTATTAAGTTACCGTAAGTGCTTTCATTGCTAAAAAATTTTCAGTAGACACTTTGTTGTAGCTCTCTGTCCATCAGCTAAAAATTACTGCTGCTGGTAGGTATGTCTTCATTTAACTTAGTAGGCAAAGGCATCTTTTCCAATGAAGTATTTAAGTATTTGTGTTAACTTGCCTTCAGTCTACAATGGGCATGCATTGTCTGAAGTAGGTGTAAAGAAAATACTGAACACTGCTGAAATCTTGATGTGGAATGTAGCAGTGATCATTGCATCTTAGTTCCTGTACATCTGTGGTTAGATAACAGTGCTAGAGTCATTTATGACTTTCTTAGGAACAGAGCCCTGAGATCAAGGGCCACCTTTCACAGTAAAGAATCTGATTTAATTTCTGATTCCATTTAATCTTTGTGGCAGTTGGGCTGCTAACAAAGATGCCTGTTGTAATGTGGATGTATCCACTAGGCAAAATTGACAGATGGTAACAAAATCTTGTACCAATAATCCAGGCTGTGTTTGAACTCATGACCTGTATGTGAAGGGCTCGGTATCCCATTACAAATCCCTTGAGCTATCTACTCAACTGTGTCTAATTTTCAGACAGTCTGTGTCTCATACCTATTTCTTTTTTCAACGTTTCACAGAAGTAAAGCTCCTTGTACCCTTTCTATCTGTTAATGTTGTTCCAGGGGGGTTTTTTCACATTGTGATTTGCTTGGATATTCTCTTTTTCAGTTTTCAAGCCTGTGTTTTCTGTGCTACCTTGTGTTTCACTATCCATTAAAAGGATGACAGTTTGAAATTTAATAAAATTGTTCAATACATGAATTAATGTAAACAATGAATTAATGCAAACATTTGTTTTAGTGAATGTGACCCTGTTTCATGTAACAAGTTTAGGAAATTGCTCAGATTTTAACTGAGGTTTTATCAGGTGAGGAAGGATAAAATTGGTGTAGAAATCTTCAGTCATTCCTGTCAGAACATATACAGTTAGTAAGGGCATTGTTTGATATCTTTTGTTCATAAGACCTTTCTCCTTTTTACTTTGAACAAAAATTGCAAGCAAGTGTTTTCTAGAGGTATTAATTCTTTGTTTGAGGTTATCACTGTAACAGTAGTCCTGTTATAACACAGTCTTAATTTTTATTAAGGTATGGAGTAAATGGCAATTTCTATCATGGCTAGCTTACTTTGGTATTCTAATTCTTAACAGCCCCTTTCTCTCTTTATAAGCCTAAACCAGAGTTTTGGCTTTGAGCTTCTTGTAATGGCTAATATCTAAGAATTTTATTAACGGTTTGAACTAACCATCTACTCTTTCATCAGCAGATCATGCCATTGGTAGGCAAATTCAGAAGCTATGTAGAATTCCTTGTGTTTCTCTAATTTCAGATAAGAAAAAATAATTTTGATATGTACTGTAAACATGAATACAGAAATAAGCTGCATTGAATTGCATTTTTAGTGTGTAAGCTAACTTATATATCCAAGAAACAGCATCTTTTTATGCAGTCCATTATAGGAAATGCTGTAATTGGATATTTCATTTAATGTTAACCAAAGGAGCCTAGTGACCTACAAATATAATATTTATTAAATTAGTATGATGTCAGCCTCTTTCAGGGCAATTCAGGTATCTTCCTGGATGATAGATACACCAGTATTGAAATAGTTTTCTGTAATTAAGTGTGTTTGAATTCCAGGCCTCCAGGAGATGCACTCACATAAAATATCCTTTAGTAGAAAAGGAAGATATTTACATACATATTGGAAGTAACTCTTTCAGAAGGGCACTAAATCATGTGCTTTCCCTGCAAGAATGTGTGCAATTTATTTTTTTCCCCTGAATTAGGAGTCAGAGACTACTAAGAAAAGTTATTCTGACTAGAACATAAAATACCTGCCCTTTATGGGAGTGCATTTTGAAGCATTAGGTTACAATGTTATCAAATCACAGTATACTCTTTCCCTCCTGGGCTGATGCTTTGAATCATTTAAAAACGCTGGAACTGTTTTTCCTATTGTACTTAGGTACTGAAACTTGTCCTGGCATTGGACCAAAGAAAGAAGATAAACAGCTGAGCACTATTTCCCCAGGTGAAAACAAAACTGAGAGACAGATAGAGGCAGCAAGTCTTTGGGTAGCTACAGGAAAGGACCACATGGAGGAGCAGCACTGCAGTGCTGAATCAACGTTGGAGCCACACACCCAGTCCACGGGGACAGTGGGCAGGCCTTCTTCGGGCTGTTTATCATCTGGGGATGCCAGTAAAGATAACAGTTTGCAGCTGAGAGAAAGACAGCTCTCCAAGGATGCATTAAAAATAGAAGGGGCTGGGGAGCCTGAAGTGAAACTCTCTCTTGAGCCAATGGTAGATGCTTTAGTTTTAACAGATGCTGATTATATGCCTACTGATTTAGTTCCTTCAGATAAAGATGTGCAAGCTGATAGAAATCTGCTCAGATCAAAACATGCTGCTGGCTCTTCAGAAATTGTTAGTGGCCAGCTTGGAAATAGTAGTTTAAAGCAGCAACAAATACAGCCTGATGACGATGATGAAAAGTCTTCCTGGGACAGAACTACATCAGATGTAAGCTCTGGGTGTAATAAAGTGCCTGAGCATGAGAGTACTGCCCATTCACAAGTGTGCAAGGAAATACAGAGGGCAGCAGGACAGGAGGAGAAGGTAAATAATGAAGAACAAGAAGATTTATTTCTCAGATTTTTAAATGGTAACATAATAGACACTGAAGAATCAATCTCAGAAAACCAAGAGGACTTTGACAATGTTCCAGATATTTCACCTGAACAAGCATCTTATAACTCACTGGAAGCTTTATCACTAGATGACAGCTTTTCTTCTCTTGATGAACTTGCAAGAAGGATAGAGATTGCTGAGGTAAATATTGTGAATTCTATAAAGTCTTTCATGTTTGCCTCAAAATATTTTAGATATTGCCAAAATCTGTTAAATATTCCTTAATATATCCCCTTTTCAAATCTGAAATCTAGATGTAATTGTTCTAAGTTACTAAGAAAAAAAGTTTGGTTTTGCCTGTGTGTGTTCTTCTTGACCAGCAATGCACTGTGTTTCTAAAAATTAGATTAATTTTTACATGTGAATGTAAACACCTGGGTTCTTTCAGCTCTTTTATTTTATTATTCTGACAGAGACTGTTAGGAGGTGTTCTCCTAATTCCTGTTAAATCAAGTTTTCTCAGAGCTATACATAATGCCTATGACGTAACATGCTTCACTTCTATTTGTAGAACAAAATTTGCTTTTTTGAGCCTATTCCGTACTGGTGAGAACTACATATGTATAAATTCTGTATATGAATGTATGGGCTTCTAATTTTGTCAAATTTAGGCAGCTTTGTTGTTCAACCAAAGCTAAGAAAGCTTCTAATCCCGAACCCACCTCTCTAAAGCACTGCTGATAGGCCACAACAGGGGTGAGTGCTTTCTAAGCTAAATTGCTCTTCTGAAAATAGAGAAGATTTATTGCCTTGGGACATTTTTTGGAAAGTGTACAATGACATCTTTGCTTTATTTGTCTTCTGGTTTTGCTGCATTTGCATCCATGGGATCTTAGGAGCTATTCCTTTAAAGGGAAAAGTTAGTTTGTTGTGAAATGATGTGATTTCAGATGCTGGAGGGGGAAGACTTGTATAATGGTATCTTCTAAGTTCATCTCTATTTTTAATGTATTTAACCATGCAATATCCCTTGGCAATAAAATAACAGTAGTTCTCTATAAATCAGAAGCTAATGCACAGAGACCAAGAACCTCCATGATTACTCAGGGACAGCAGCCAAGCGGGGAAGTAAATACAAGGGATCAATATTGATGCTATTACGTGTTTGGCAAAATCTCCAGAGCTGGAAACAGAGCATTTTGGTTTTTCTCCCCATCTCAGTTTTTTTAGCTCCTTTTCAAGATTGTATCTCTTATCTTTTTGAGGGCCATGTGCACAAAGCTGTACACAAGCTACTGACAACACACAAATGTGTTGTCAGTATGTTAGTACATGTATTGAAACTCTTCCACTAAATCCATTGGCTTGTATTCACTTAGAAGATGGCTTTTCAAACAAAGAACGTTTTGTTGGCAGTCTTTACTAAGCCCATATACATGTATAACAGAAGAGTAATTTAATTATGATCCCTCAGCATTAGATTTTTTTTGAGCCCACTGAAAGTTCAGCATTTTAAGAAGAGTACTTTTCTGTTTCACACAGATAAATACAAAATTAATCCTGATGCAACTATTTTTAAATGGCTACATTTGTGCCATTTGTGTTTTAGAGGATGGGATAGGAAGCAGCCTATTGATGCTCTTTGAAAAATTAAGCGTGTATTGATTGTCCCTGTGACCAATGATGATACTTTACAGGCAATCTAATTTCATTTCTAGTTTGCTCTTCCAGTGCTTGGACTGCCAGTACTCTGATAGCAGAGTTGAGTCTCTGCAGAGGAAAAAGTACCTTGAGTTTTTCCATAGTACTTTTTCTGGCCGCATAAGGCATAATGTTGGCTGCATTGGTGAGAGTCCATTTGAATCATTCTTAGCAAGAGGCCCGAATTGTGTGTAAGGCAGGGAGTTTAAGCTGGAAAAGAGGAGGGTTAACTTCATTACCAATTCAGGTTTGTAATATGCAGTATCTGGAGTTGTTTTGCAATACCTGAAATTTCTAGATACAGCAAGGTGAGTTAAGGACAGCACACCAGCTTGTATCATTTCATTATACACTTATGTTTTGTTTTTCCAACTAGTCTGACCACCCATCACTAGCCTAGGGCTTTCTTTTCAGAAGTGGGGAGCACCTACAACTTTCCTGGAAGACACATTGAAAGAATTTGGCACCCCTGAGAAAGCAGCATTGTTAGCTTGCGTTCATTGATTTTGTTTTAGTGCTAAAAGAAGATTGCACTGATGTTTTGACGAGCAGCCTGGTCTTTGTACCCATCTGTAACACTTCTTCCATTCTTGTACTCTTGAAGCCTTTGAAATTGCGTCAATCAGGCTATGTCAACCTAAAAAGATAAGAATGTTTTCATACAGTAGTTATTAATGAAATATCTAGAAAATGCATTGGTAGCCACGTGAATGAAATGAATCTCATGAAATGAACCCATGTGACAGTAAAAAGGAGAGAAAAATCAATTTGACTGTGATGAAACTTGTCATGGAGTGAATATTTACAAAACTACCAGAAACAGGTTAGGATGGAAGGTGAAGTATTTCTTCACTAGTACAGACTTCACTAGTACAGTAGTACAGACTGTGTGCAACAATGCGCAAATGATGGAAAATCTCTTTCATTTTATAGTAACAAGGTTCATACAGCTAACAAAGAGCTTTCAGCACAGTCAGCAATTGGCAGCAACAAGTATCAGAAGTGTATAGCCTCTTCTTAGATATGTTTGCTGTAATTACTATGAAAATGAAATGACAAACCAGTGATGAAACAAATTATAACCTCAATAAGGAAGTTTCATTTTGCCGTATAAAAGTTTATTACACAAACTTTTTATGTGAGTGACAATTAGGGAAATGAGTAAAATCTTAATGTTTTTCCTGACTAGAAAATTATAATTTGAAAATTCTTTTTAGAAAGCGAAGGTAATGAGACTGTCTACCACAACATACAGCTTTTGGTTTATACACCAAGAAATTAAGTCTCTATCTACCTGTACTAGATTTGGAGAAAATGTTTTGGATACCCTTTTCTCATGTATAACTTGGTTCCTGTAATTTGGAGTTTTCAAGAACTACAATTCCGTGTGAAATGTTTAATGGTTTCTGAGCTGTTTATTGCTGTATAAAGGAGCCCTGATACTTGCGTGGCAAGTGTATCAGCTGAAGAAAACAAGTCTGTTGCTGAGTCTGCTAAGTTAGCTCCTTTCCAACTCAAATGTATTTAATGTATTTTATTAGTGAAAGGGTTTGTCTGCTGCTTTTATTGTAACCCAGGGCAGTCTTGGTTTTTTTGTCAGTTTGTCATACAGTTGTGGATTACCACTTTAAAAAGAAATCTGGTGTTGCTAGTAATAAAACTATAGTCCCTTGCCAGGTAACAGAATAAGGAATGCAGCACACAGAAGAACACAGGAACAAGACAATTTCTTGAGTAGTTCTCTGCATTCAGCCCAAAAATACTTCATACAATGAACTTTTCATTCTAGTTCCCAGTTTGAAGGGCCTCCATTTTGGGGTATGGTACAAATAATTCTAATGGTCAAGTTCGATCTGTTTTCTCTAAGAGCTTGAAGTACAAGGCCTTATTTTCATAGTTTCGTCCCATATATAAATATATATATACATCATATTTGTTGAAAATATGCACAATATAAAAAGCTTTTTAATATTATATTAGCAAATGCTGTTTAAAACAACAGAGAAGAGACAGGTAGTTTAATTAGAGCTTATTTTTTTCTAATTTTGCAACCTGGTTATTAAACTTTGTCCAAAAAGTGTAAAGTTTTATTGAAGCAGAATCACTTTCTATTAATAGTGTTAAAAAGAGAAAAGCTAAAATATTTAACAGAATTTGAATTAACCAACAGTCATTGCTGCTTTCCTTTTTGATTGTTGGTCAAAATGCCACCACACACCTATGTGCCATTTTCACTTCCTTTACAGTGATTATAAAAGCTCCAGTCAAAAGATTTTGTGAAGGGCAGCAGAGCTGAGTGAGTAAGCTCAGTTACACAGATGCTCCAAGACCATCTTTTGTTAATTATCGAGCTTAGAATTAATAGAATATTTGATGTTTCAATAGGGTCCTTTATGCAGCTCTTTCATATAAGAGCTGTTTGCAGCCCAGTCTGGAGCAAGCCTACATTTTTCCTCCTGTGGTTCGAGTCAAGCAGAGGCTTGACTTGTGGTCAACTGTTAACTTCCCTTACTGTTAAGTTCCCTTGTTAACTTCCAATTTGAGTAATGTACTCTGCCTTTTTAAATTCCTGCTGCCTCCTAAAGACTGGGATTTAAATCTTTGTCATGTGTGGCAGCTAAGTCCCTCTCTTTGGATGTTTAATTAAGTGGAGATGGGTCTAATATAATCACTTTGTATATTGCAGAACAAAACAAAAAACCTTAATTACATAACTTGTGAAATTCAAAGGCAGATGAAGTATATTTATGGCATGGAGCTGAGTCAGGGGAGGTTTAGACTAGATGTGAGGAAAAGGCTTTTCACCCAGAGAGTGATTGGGTCTGGAACAGGCTCCCCAGGGAAGTGGTCACAGCACCAAGCCTGATGGAGTTCAAGATGTATTTGGACAATGTTCTCAGGCACATGGTGTGTGATTCTTGGGGTGTCTTGCAAAGGGCTATGAGTTGGAATTCGATGATCCTTGTGAGTCACTCCCAACTCAGGATATTCCATGATTCTATTCTAGATACAAATTACGTATCACGTAAAGGGGCCATTTTTCAAATACAATCTTTTGTTAGGATAGGAGTGTAACACCAGCCACACAGATTTCATTACTAAATCAAAAGCATTTGCTCCCCTGTTTTAAGCAAAAGATGTTCAGAATAGAGAAACCTGTGCCGTGTCAATTAGTTCTTTATACATTTAAAATAAATCCTGAAACATAGCCATGTAGGCTGACAGGGAAAGTAAATGAACCTCACTGTAGCAAGACTTTCCTCCACAAGCCTTTTATGTAACTCTAATCACTGAAACACGTTTCCACATAATCCTGTCAAGGATATTCCTATGGTTTTAAGCTTGGAGAAGACCGAGTTTGTGACACAGTCATTCAGAAACTACTGAGAGCCAACAGACAAAATGAAGTGCCTCAGTTTGAAATGAGGACTTGTGGAATGGACCACCACATCTGATTTTAGGGCAGACTGGTGTGAATGCCCTGGTGACATTCCCATCTAGTGCAGTCTGAGCCACTTGGGAACAAGCGTGCCAGGTGCCAGCTAGCCTGATGTGTGGGTGGTGTGGGAGGAGCCATTGATCCTCTTTATGAAAGCAATGATGTAAGTAGAAGCTTAAAATAATCTACTCTTCTGAAGGACATCGTTTCATCTCCACCCTCCCAAATAAATAAGTCAAATTAAAGCATTCCTACATTATGCCCCCCCTTCCATGTTACTAGAAGGAAGAGTTGATTTTATTGATAGCCTGTTAAATCTTTGTGGTGGTTCTGCAAGGCTAATTTAACGACTCTGTATGTTGACTTAAACAATATATTTCCACCACCTCCAAACTTTCACTACTTTCCAAGTACTTTGTTGCATTGCTTCATTAAATAATCCGTTCAAGCTCTTGAGAAGGTAATCAAAAGGGAAAATGAGTATCAAAAGTGGTAGTGTGGCAGAGATCAATTTTATCCTCTCAGGTGTGATTTTGGGAAATATTAGTAGACTGCAGGCATACACTCACAGTTCCCAGCTCTGTAAGTTGTGCAGGATAACGTTACTTGTCCATTTGAGGGCTGTAAAGGACTGCCAGACTAGATACTGAGAGGTGTAATTGCCACATTTATCAGTTAAAATGTTGCAAACACCAAAGTTGATCCAGTGCCTTTTGGATTTTGCCCTTTCTCTTGCTGTGTTCATTGCACCATCTCTAACTACAGCATGCGTTGATGCAATATATAAGCTCATAGCATGAAGCAAGTTTAAGGGCGTAAGTTACGAAGTCACTTGGTTTCAGTTTTTCTACAGCTCTTGGAATTCCAATGTAAACAAGTTTTTATAGGTGGTCTTCTAGCTTCTGCTACAGGTAGAGTTAAGCACTGAGTTGTCTGCAACTACAGTGTTACTTGGAAAGTTGGCTTTTTTTGAGGTTTTGTGAGAATTGCAGGCATTTGGGGTCATCTCCTTATGGAGGAGCTGCAAACTCAGTTGTAAATGTGATATGTTTCATTTGTAGCACAAATGTATACATATTACTTTTCAATTTAACAAGTGTTACTGCATCAGCAGTAACAGAATAAGTACCAGAATAAGCTTTTAAAAGCCCTACTAAGATCTAGGAAGAAACTATTAAGACTTTTTTTGAGGTAAAGATGCTCACAAGATAAAAAGAAGGGCATGTCTAAACATGCTTCCTATTTTAATTTCTGTTTATTTCTAGTAGACTGAGAACTGCTTACTTAGGAAAGCATTTTTCTCCTGATACTTCATCTGCTTTCATTTCTCTAATAACTAGGAAGTTACAGACTGCTCAGCCATCTCAGTATGGCTTAGCATATACTCTTGCAAGCAGTCTAAATGCAAATCAAAGAGAAGTTGTGGTTTATTGACTTGTTGACTGTATTGCTGTTTGTGCAAGCTGTTTGGGTGACCAGCCTGTAGGGAAGGATTTTTGAACTGCTGCTGTATCCAGAGAGCTTACAATGTGAAGCTGGAATCTATCCAGAGCATTGAAGCTTTCTTGTTCCCTGGTGTTCCCTCTCTTTGGTTCTGTAGCCCTGCTGTAGCTGCTTGTCCACCCCGGGGAACCAATTACAATGCTGGAAAATTAGTCTTGCAATAAGTATTTGATGGTCTCTGCAGGATTCTGTCTTTGGAGAGGCGGCAGCAGAGTGTCATTGACTTCTTATTGCCCTCTGATGATGGTGTTTTTGACGCAAATCTGCCTCACCACTGCCCCATCCCATGTGAGCTTACAAAGGAACAGTTGCAGTGAACACAAAGTATGATCCAAACAGTAAATGTGTATTTGACTTTGATAACACTTAAGGGCAACCAATGTCAGTAAACAGCAGATTGATACTGCAGCTGTCCTGCATGTTAAGGAATTGATATCTTCAAGAAGGAGGATTCACAAGTGCTGCAATGTTTCAGAAAAGGAGAGTGGAAACCCTTTATTAACTGTTTAGCTCATTTCTTCCCAAAGTAATTTTTAAATAGAGCTCATGCTTCAGTTTTCTCACGTCTTGTGCCACTCACTGACTTTCCTGATAGATTGCCCCAGCGGAAGGATTAGTGTCTATACTAAAGAAGAGAGATGACAGAGACGGAAAAACAATTGCTCAAGTCCAGCAAAGGCAAACAAAGAGAAGAGTGCGATTCCAGGAAATGGAAGACACATTGGATCAAGGTAATTTAAAGCTGTTAATTCATGCATTGCCCTCTTGGGGTGCAAATGATGTCAGTCTTTTTTGTTCACAAGAGCAGGCATTCATTGAACATACTGTCCTGGTTTTTTAAAACTTAGTAAGTGAAGGTGATTGATCAAAGATTATTAATCTGTACCAGATTTGGGTAACAAGACTACAGAAGGATATGATAAACTCACTTCCATTTTAAAGCTTGACTGAGAATGAAATCACAGGGTTTTTCCAGAATGATTTGCAAGTAACAGCTAATGGAAGTTCATTAAAGTTTATTGCTTAGAGGTGGGAGGTGTAGGCTTTCTCCCTAAATCCATTTACTGCGTGGGTAAAGAGGGATGCAAAAGAAACAAGTCTGTTGTGCTTTTTCCACTGGTAGCTTTCCAACCCTTTCTAGTAGACGAGGACATTGGAGGGTGTCAGATTTTAACCTTGCTTTGTAATTAAATGTCCATACATGTTTGCTAGCTGTTATTAAATTTGGCTTTACACCTTACCACCTTTTGGATGGGCTGAGTAGCCTCATGAGAAATACAATATGTTATTTTGTTATGCTTTTCATGGAGTTTAAGAGCCCTATTATTCACACTGAAGGGATATTAAGAAAAATACTTTTGATTGCTAATGATGGTACTTTCTTATATCTATTGTGTATACCAGCCACTAAATTATATTAATTAGTACTTAAAGGTGCATTAAGTGTGTCTCAAACATTCATAGCCTAAAAGAGAGCCTATCCCATCTTTTTCTTGAAATTATTTTGAAAGTATTTATGTATTAAATAAAATTTCAGTTAGAGTTTCTTCTGAGATTTTTCCCCCAAGGATTTAGTGATTCAAAAGGAAAGTTGTTTTATAATGCTATTGTTTTAAATCTGATTTCAAACACACGCAAAAAAGCACTTGAATCTTTCTTCTTTTTTTCTTTCTTTACCCTGTTTCTTCTGTCTGATGTAGAGTTTAGAAATTTTCTTAGAGCTGTGTCAATCTGACACAAGATGCAGATGTTCATAAATGCAGGATGAGTGAGGATACCAAGGATGAGTGAGGTTGTGAGGATGTAGCAGCACTTCTGCAACCTCTGTATTACTCTTACTCTGTAATAAACAATCATGCAAAGAGGTGGCAGAGAATAACTGAAATGTAAAATAACCCTTCACATTACCCTGAAGGTTTTCCATACTTGCTTACAGCCAAAACAAAACATGAGAGGAAACACAAGCAGTTCATGGTAGCGCAGTCAGTGTCACTAGAAATAAAGCAAGACTGTTTTCATTTGTTTTAGTTTCAAAGCTTTCATTTCAGCTATCTCCATGAAGGAAGGCTTTGGTTGTGAGGCATTCTCATAGGTAAATGCATTTTGCACTTGCGGAATGACTCCACAAGTGATATGAGCAAGGACAGGTACACAGGCTGCAGAAATGAAGCTGTATAATTAGGTTTCTGAAAAGTCTGAGAAACATACAACTCATGGTATGTATTATGGTCACTTTGACATGGTGAACTTTATTAAGCGTGTTTACCTCCTGGCCCATTCATGGTAAAGACCTATCTCAGGTTTTCTTGCATGTGTTTGTATTGCTTTGTTTATCATGGTTTTTCTGCTCTTATTTACAGATGAAGTATCTGGTGGCTCCTGTATTTTGCTGATCCTGCTGTGCATAGCAACTGTTTTCCTTAGCATTGGAGGAACTGCATTGTACTGCACCTTTGGAGACATGGAATCCCCTGTGTGTACTGATTTTGCTGCCAACATGGATTTCTATTATACGCAGATATTGCAGCGTATGGAAGAACTTAAACACTGGATAGCCTTCTCATAGTTGAAATGAGTGGAGACAGCACATCAAGAGCTCACCAATGGTTACTGGAGTGGGTAGAAAAAACCTGTGATTTCAAGTTCTCTAAACCATGCCACCTGCAGGTGATGTGTATTTGATTATATACTTTCACTTTTACTTAGACATCAAGAAAATTTTCATTTAGCAGTCAGGTGGCAAAATGTTCACATCTGTTCACAACTGTAGCAGTGTGGTATGGGAGCATACAAAATTATTCCCTTCACCCTTTTGAGAGTAGGCAAGTCGCTTTTCATCAACTTAAGCAAGTGAAGAAGAAAGAAGAAAATTGTCTTCTATATTCTCTCCCATTGCCACACATTGTGTAAGCAATCTCTGGAAGCTTAGTAAAAAGACAGCTTTAATTTACAGCTGTTTGTGCAAAGGTGTTGCCTCCAGCTATCATGCAATAAGTCTGTGTTTTATGGAAATGTTATTTTTCTTCTTAGTCTTACTGCTTTTCTCCATTATATTTCTCCTGATGAGCCATGTAATTATTTGGGTGGAGTGAGAAGAGTGCAGCAGCATTCATGGAGCCCTCATTTGGTGATTACCAGGCTGACCCTGTATCTTACAGCTTATGGTGAATATCATGAGTGGGATAAATCTGCTGGCAGATTTCACTAAATTTCCTGGACCTTTACTCTCAGTATTGTGTGGGTTCTTAGAAAAGAAATCATTGGTTTTACTAAACACAGAAACAAAAGTGAGATGTTTAGTAAATTTTTCATATTAAATAGTAAAGTGGCTTTGGCCAATTTTAAAGCACCTGGTAGCAGGTGTGGGGCTAACTGGGTTTTCTGTCCAGCTGTGTCACTGACTTGGAGTAATCACTTTGTGCCTCAGTTTCTCCTCCATAAATGGAGAATAATGATCCTTGCCTTTGTCTATGAATATTTATTGCAATTAGGGCTCATGTCTGATTCATCCCAAATGAGTGCACAGGATCACAGAACTGTGTGGCTGCAGCCTCTCTCAATGAGTGAATGTTATGAAAAGTGGGGCTGATCCAACAGAAGAGATGCAGAGCCTCACTGCAGTGCAGTAGTCCACTGCTTAGTAGTCCAGGGCACTTGTTCCAGCAGATAAAGCACATTTGCATCTATTTGCCCTGCAGTTCTGAAACCTATATTGTAAAATATATTCTTTTTCTATCAGCTATACGAACAAATTTCAATCAGTACAAAGAGTCATTTTAAATGGGTATTTCTATTGCTTGGTGCTCAGCCCTCCCTGTGTGGTGGTATGTGAGGGACACTGACAGGACAGTGAAGGTGAGAATTAGGTACACAGGCCTTTGGCCCACACTCTGGTCACAATGTGGCAACTATTCTTGCACAGGGCATGATGGTCTAACCCTGCTGAAGGTGTTAGTGTGAAGTGATTCTTTTGCACCTCAGGAAATAGCATTTTTGAGGGGTCTGCTTCACTCCACTCCGTGATTTCCTGCTTACTAACATTGTATGATGCAGTGTGTTCAGGTTTAGGATATTGTTTTGTAAAATGCTATAAAATGAAATCTTCAAGATACTGCTCAGAGTTACAGCATTAAATGATCATGCTTTATGGCATTTGCAAGTAATTGTCCCTCTAGTGAGCTTGATTGTTCCTAACGCACTGTTACACTTAACGGGGTTTTTAAAGTGAAATTTAAAATCATGTTTTTTCTAGAATAAACTGCATGTATGATTTCTCATTTTGTTTTCACTGTGAAGGTTTAGTTTATTTATACCCTAGGAAGCCTTGTGTGCAGCTTTATATTAAGCTAGCAAATTAAAAATGCCCAAATTAATGAAAACTTTTGCTTTCAGAACAAAACTTGAGAACAGTAGTTTGATATATCTTTTTTTGTTTGTTGTCCTCAGAGTATTATAATGCTGGGCTAATCTAAAGGAGAAAGGGAAAGACACTTTTGTATTTTAAAGTGCTACTGACTGGTTCAGTTTCTTATTTGAACTCCGTGTTTGTTTATTTATTTCATTTTTCTTTTAAAGAGAATCTTAATTTTCTTTTTTGGTAGTTTACTCGCAGAGTAATTAAAAAGCATGCATTCAGTTAAAATATGTATTAATAGTGACTATGTAGGTAGACTATATTTTGGGTTTCTGTAACTTTGCATTGAGTGTTTCAGGATATTAAGTTTATTCCTATGGAGACAACTGTTGATTTCAGGTTAAAAAAATCTTCTAAAATTTTTGTGCATTTCATGACCAAAAAGATCAAGAGGTATATATAGATCTATTTATTCAAAAGTATATAGGACATAGAGGTCAAAGATCCTCTACTTCTAGGTTCATTTAATTGAAACTATTTTAAAATAATTATTTTATTTAAANTGGCATTCCTTTTTAAAAAGTTGATGATATAAAATATTGGTTTGTGTGAGAATTCTATTAGTGCAAATAGTTTGCGTGGCCTGTAGTACATTATCAAACTTGTAGCTACCAACGTAAAATTTGCTTTTCATTGGAACTCCAAAGAGTGTGCAGATAGGCCTGATACTGGCCGTCTTATATACTCTTCTCTTTGGACTACTGGTGAGTACTACTTGCTTCCACCTGGGTGGCCTGAGGAGTTAGGATCTTACAGTCAGGTAAATCCAAACAAAAAGAAATAGTGGATTTAAGCAG
>WEIV01019998.1:34813-53780 GCA_013390005.1 Calyptomena viridis
ATGACCAGCAGCTGCAGGTCTCTCAAAGCCAAACAAACAGCCAAGAGGCACTGAAGTTTCAGTCATGGAACTCCAAAACTGTGAATCAAATGTTCTGGTACCAGGAGATCAAGAACTGTCCTTCAGGAACTCAGCCTAAAATTGTTTTGACTACAGTTCAGCATAGAAGAGAAATATGTAGTATGAGGAACTAAAGCCTTCAGGAACCCAGAACAAAAGCATCATAGATACTCTAAAAATACTTGCAATGTTGCTGAGACTGCCTCAGGATTTCAATATCACTCGAATATGAACAAGAAGGACAGACTTCAAATAGTTTCTTAAGGAAAAAAAGCTGTGCTCTGTGGTACTTACTATCACAGAGCACTTGGCATCACAATCATTCATTAAAATATAGTTTAATAGGTTACGACAGAGACAAGTTCAAAATTGTTTTTTCAGCTGTTTTTCTGAACTGCATTGTTACATAGATCACTTTCTTTCCAATTCTGCCCTTATATTCTTTTCTATTTTATTTTCCTTGAATCTTTTNCTCGAATCTTTATTCCTGCCTCTGAACAACATCCCTTTTAACTAATTGGCTCAGTATTTTTTTGATGTGGCCAGAGAAGAAAGTGGCTGTGGCTGAAAAAGGCTGAAGTAGGCTTGAAGTAATTGGGAGAAAGAGTTGATTAAGTGGTAAGAACACAAAACCGGAACTTGGGAGGGTTTGATTTAATTGTCTGCTCTCCTACAAATTTCCTATATCGTCTTAAACACATCACTTAATTCTCCTGTATTTCAGTACCCTGCCTATGTAACAGGGAAAATTCTCCTTTAGTGCTCTCTGTGGCTGTGTAGCAATATACATTCTAGTGATCCTTACAGTGAGTGGAGTTATGGTAATTTTGGAAGTAAAACATTTTAAGCAGTATCAGCAACTTGCTAGTCATGCTTCGACTGAGATGGTTACCCTGCATTGTCACAAGTAATTGCAATGAACCCTACATCTGAAAAAAGAAGGTAAGAAAACTCTTCTTGTTTTTCACTTTCTCTTTTGNTTGAAAGAGAATCTGAAAGTCTGTCCCCCATACTATTTGCATTTATAGCAATTCAGCTTTTTGCTCCTGTGAGACTCACTGTAGTGACAGGATTAGTTGGGATTTAGTGATTTAGATATAGTTAGTGATTTAGGTTCTCGAGCTCACTGAGAAATTGCCCATCATAAGCTATTCACTAGAAATCTTAAAAAACAATGTGGGGAGGCTGACATAAAAGGAGAAATGAGCCAAATTAAGTTACACTTTCCAGTACAAACAGAACCTAGGAATTCCCTGGTGCAGCCACCTTCAGAAGCGTCCTTCTGTCCCAGGCATTAGCTGCCCTTGACTGCAGAGAAATTTGGGCATCTTGTCTGCTGGTTCTGTGTTTTTTTTCCCCTTTTTATAAGTAACTTCTTTGTAGGTTTTTATGCAGAAGGTAGAGGTTATAGCTTTTGCACATTTTCTTCCAAATATGTACCCAGGTGGTGGCAGAGAGGAGTGATGTTATCATAATCTCTTGAAAAACACTATGATCACAGCAGGTAGCACCTTTTATTGGTGCTATTTTTACATTTTTGTGGACCCATTTTTCAGACCCATGCATATCCTATTCTTTTCAGTTGATTCTGGGAGTACTAAATACAGAGAAGCCACTATTTAATGCTGTCGATCCCTATGTCACCAGAAATGGATGTTAGATCAGTGCCTCTTAAAATTCATTGTTAACCTCTGTGAGCTGGGGTACTTAGCTCAGCACATCTCGCTGAGGTGCTGCTTTTCAGCACATGTCATGATTCCCAAGGCACATGTGAGTAAATGGTAAAAAAACCTTTAGGAGGGGGAAGGGAAAGGTAGGTCATGTAATTAGATGAAAATAGGTCATGACTGGGATTTTCTCTGTGATGAAATACTCATTGTTGCCAATTTATTCAAATTGGGGAGGGAGAGAGGAGCAAGGGATGTGACTCTATTGTCCTTTCTTCAGGCTATTTCTTTTTTTTCATTGTCTCTTGACCTCAAATACCTCTTTCTACAAAAAAAAATTCACAGAGTCTTACTGCTGCTGCTTCTGGTGCTATGAGAAGCACTATTTTTTTAAAGTAAATTACTGATAGATTATGCTGGAAATGTCACCAAGACCACATGTTATCATTAAGACAAGTTGCTTCCTTTTGAGTTTTTCTCCATTAGAAGAAGAGTTTTATTGAAGTGTACTGTGAATTTTCAGTCTAACTACCTTTGAATTTCAAAATCGCTTCAAACCAGCACATGGCCCATGCATGGTATCTTGATATCTGTTCTTGGACCAACTTGCTCTAGTTTTAATGTGAATTGTAGAGCAGCCTTCTCGCAAGCTATGAAAAATGGTTGACAGAGATCAAGTCTTCTATCGTTTTAAGGCAATACCTCAATATTTACAAGAAAGCCTTCAAACACTGTAGTTAAATTAGTGCTAATCCATCACTTCAAGTGAATAGTTTTGTAAGCAGAACTGGATGTGGAGGAGGCATTTTAACTAAGACCTGAATCCACTCATTGAATGAGGAAGGCAAAAAGAATACCGAATAGCTTCCCAGTGACTGCATGAACAGGAATCCTTGAAACAACAGGATACATTAATGTAATTAAAGACAACACCGTAATACATAGGTTGCAAAAGCCCAAATCACAAAGTATAAGTCTTATTTCTGGAACCTGAGGCATTGACTTTACAGTCTTAATAGACAGTGCTCTTCAAAGGAGCAGCAACAGAGCTGCATTACTTTAAAATATGCAGGTCAGAACACTTTGAGTATCAGGCTATTTTCTTCTGAAATCATAGCAAAATGGAAAAAATCTTTTTATAGTCTTGCAACATTGTCTCTAGCTAGAGCAAAGACAGATTTTTAAACTCTCACAACTGTTCTTGCACAGATGTTCTTTTAGAGATTTGTTATTGATCTTTGAATCTTGGAGGTACGTTTTTTATTACCATTATAATTAGCATTTAAATCACATTATGTGTCATACTACTTGGCAGTGCACAGGTCCTGGTATCATGAGATTCTGTATATGCTTCACTTCTAGTATACATCTGTATCTTCCCAAACTAGAGGCACTGAGTACACAGACAGACCTCCTTCCATCCCCTAGATATGTTGTACTTCTCCACAGGGAAAGCAGTGTAAAAGCAACCTGGCTCCCCAGATGCCCCATACTTTGACAGGACATGGCTGGAATGTAAGGGTGCTTAATTTCACTCCCATCATTTCAGTGAACCCCATAGAGGAATTTGATTTGAAATACATTTGACACATACCTAAACCTAGTAAAATGCTTTGAGACACCCATGATTTTAAAAAAAAAAAAGTGCTAAAAAAGTAAAAAAGAGCCTACTGTTATTATTTGATACCAACAGGATTTAATTTCAAGCTATCTATTTCATATTTTTTCAGTAAAAGACATACTGAAATAATCCCATAACTGAATGCTATCACTTTCCTGTTGTTTCTATATCTTGCTGTCCTGGTGTAAATTTTCTCTTTTTGGTTCTTCTAACACTTCATAAACTGTTTCATAAAGTTTCATAAACTGGAAAGCAGCATGACACTGCTGCTGCTGCTTTTCATGACACTGACGTCCTGATAATACTATTTTTTTCCTTCCAGGTTAACAAGAGAGGTTGGAAATCTGCCTTAATGGCAGTTTTTTATTTTCATACAATTCATCTTTTTCATGCTGGCTGGATAATTTAATTTGTTGTTGACCTAGTTCCAGTTACAAAAAATTAGACTATTCATTATCACAGAAGCTTCACCCTTTGAAATAACTAGACTTAAAATAATTAGACTTTTTAAAAATGTGTGCTATATATTATTAATAAATGTTACAATATTTTTCATATTGAGTTCCTTCTTTCATATGAAAACATTTTCTATGTACACAGCCTGGATTGTAATTCCATTCTAATTGTAAGGTGTAATTACCACCAGGAAGGGTGACACTCAAATTTAGTCATGAACTAGTATTTGATCAACATAGCACATGATGTGGTTGTTGCAGATACTGTGGCTTCATTGCATGAATGTTTCCCTCCAGCAATATTGAGGCAGAAGCAGCTACTGTAATTAGAGGCTGGAAACCCATGTTGTGTAATTGGTTCTGCTACACTGCACAGAATGAGTGACCCTTTCAAAAAGTGGAAGAAGACAGAAAAGCAGGTTAAAAAGCAAGTTATCTCAGTGATTCTTGCTAGCTCCTTGTCTGTCCTGCCATCCTGCCAGGTGACTGATTCTTGCTTGCTTGTTCTCACTTTGGCAATCCTGGGAGGAGCGATCTGTTCTCTAAAAGCTTTTAGGCAATTTTCCTGACTTCTAACAGGTTTTGGGGAGGAGCTGGATCCAACTGACCTTGGACAAGAGGTTGCAGCTGTGAGGTTATGATGGCTATGACGTTTTTTGGTTCCACCTCCAATGGGGTTTTGTCCCAATTCCGTCAATTAATGACTCATTTCCTGGACAGCTAAGTCAACAGAAACCTCTAATGTAGGTAAGGAAAATGTAATTGTCACTGATTATAATTTCCAGTAGACCTAAGGTAAGTTCAACTTTTTTTTTTGCACTATGTTTCAGATCTGGATGCAGGTCCAAGGTTTTGCTGCTTGGCCATAAACTTGATGGAATCTTGGACAAATTCCCGAACTGCCTCTGGGAGGCAAGTTCTAGGGTGGCAAGTTCCGCAGAGCAACATTGCTGGAAATGCTCCATTATTGCTGCTGAAGTTTGTAATAACATGTTCACTATAAATGTTTCTGCGGTTTTCCCTTCTAAGCATGGACTTAAAAACAATCCATGGAGAACTTTGTGCCATCCATACCTACCAGAGTCCTTTGTCATTCTGTTTCTGTCTGCCGTAGGGAATTATGTAAGTGAGGGAGAGACACATCTACATTTAATAGTGAAGCTAGGTCAGTCTGAGAGAAAGTAAAAAAGGCCCAGGGGATGGGAGGGAATAAAACTGAAAACATTACAGCCACTGTTTTTGAATTTGAATGAGAGAGAAACTCCTCATGGGCCTTATTTTTAAGGGTTATTTAGGGCTATCGTCTATGCAGTCCAGAATCCTTAACTGTTGCTAAGCAATTACACAATATGTTAGTTGAGATTTCAGGTATTTTATGCAATCAGTTGTTTCTAGGAGACTGATAATCAGAGCTAAGGGCCTTCTCTCTGTGTCATATTTTCAAGCCTTTGTACCCAGGTCCAACAGTGGTTTCCTAGTCTCAGCTAATGGGTGTGTGTTCTTACTAGAGTCTGAATTTTTGAATATAAAACCTTCTGTCCCTTGTGGCTATGGAGAAACAAATATTTTAAGAAGATGGAAGCCTCAGAAACTAAAAGTTAAATATAAAAAGCCTCATCTTCACTAAAAATGTTGTTTGTTTTTACTACCTAATAATTGTATTCAAAAATTTCAGGGTCTGCATTTGTTGCCCATTACAGTGTACACAGATACTACTTGTTTATATCCATAAAGCAATGTTAAATCAATCTCTTAGCCAGCAAAACAGATATTGAAAAGATTAAGAGGTTTTTAAGATGTTTTGCAACCAGCCCTAACCTCAAAGTCCTTTGGGGAGTTCTTCCACTTGGAGGATGTGAGGAAGATAAATGCCATGCATAAAGGAGGACTACTTAGTTATTTGCAATCAAGAAATTGTACTTCCAAGTTTTGAAAGACATTTGTGCAGAATCAAAATGAGTTCTTGGTAATATGTTGCCACGTCAAATTGAGATGTCTTCTCCCTTCTTGTCAAACAGTAAAATGCAGGTAAGTGTGAGGACACATGGTCCACCTGTACATGTGGTACTTTCAGATGCAGCAGAGACAATGCAAGGAGGAAGTAAAAGAAGACATGTGGAGGATGGAGGATGGAGCTCTGGGCACAGCTTGATGGCTGTAAGGAACTGAAGAAAGATAGAGGGAAAAGCCAGAGATAATCTTGTCCAAGGAAGAGGCTAGATATAATAGTGCCCCTCATTATGTTTAGTTTAGTTATGCATACATCCTCAGTCTTAGTTTTGGCAGAAATTATTATTTTCCCTTTTCTTCCTTCACTTTTCTCTGCTGTCCCCTCAAGAGAGAGAAAATGGGCTGCGTGTAGGCTGATGATTTGAGAGAAGAGAGTATTGAGAACTCCCACGAAAAGAAAATTACCCATAGCCTCTGAGAATGCTGATAAGCAGAAACCTCAAACCCAAACAAGCATCCAGATTTTTATTTCAAAACAAACGTTGACCTCTGTGCAGCAAGCACTTTCTAACTTGAAAAACAGGACCTTTTACACATTTTGCCGTTCTTCGTTTTTCCTATTCCCTCCCTGCTTACATCAAAAGAAACAACATCCACACCGCAGCCCTGACCCTGGAGAGCTGTAGCAATCCCAAGCAGGAGCCCGCGGGGATGTTCTCAGGCCCCGCACGCGCGGGCGGTGCCACCTGCTGGTCCCGCGGCCGCGGGATCGGCCCCACTCGGCCCCCGCCTCTGGCTGGGAGTCTGACAGAATCACAGAACGTGCTGAGTTGGAAGGGACCCGAAAGGATCATCGAACTCCAACTCCTGGCCCTGCACAGGCCCATCTCCAAGAGTCACACCATGTGTCTCAGAGCCTTGTCCAGACTCTTCTTGAACTCTGTCAGGCTCGGTGCTGTGACCACTTCCCCGGGGAGCCTGTTCCACTGCCAAACCACCTTCTGCGTGAAAAACCTTTACCCAATATCCTTCTTAAACCTCCTCTGACACAGCTTCATGCCCTTCCCTCAAGCCCTATCACTGGTCACCACAGAGAAGAGATCAGTGTCTTCCCCTTCTTTTCCCTTCACGAGGAAGTTGTCCCCTCACTGCAGTGAGGTCTCACCTCATTCTCTTCTCCAGGCTGAACAGACCAAACGACCTCAGCCACTCCTCATGTAGCTCCCCCTCAAGGCCCTCCTTTGGATGCTGTTTAATAGCTTTATATCTTTCTTATATTGTGGCACAAAAACCGCTGTTCTCGAGCATCCACAGCCTGTTTTCAGGTGACTTCCATGCTTAGATCCTAATGAGTTATTTTTAAGCTAAAATGTCCTAGTTTCTGTTTTTGCTTCACCTGCTGCTTCTTGTTATGTATTCCTCTAAAGGAGATTAGTCATTCTTCCAAAAAAGTAAAATTCCAGTGTGTCATGAAAAAAAATTTACAGAGTAAGAAGCACAACCAGAGCTCTTAATATTCACTATGGATATGAAACTATTACAGGACATGAGAAATAACCTTTCTCCTCTGGGGGCAGGTATTGCTGTTAGGTACATAATAAAATATAAGGGCACTCTGTCTCCAGGCCCATTAAAGAGCTTTTGGTGGTGCTACATCAGCACTTGCTTTGTTTTAGTGATGTGTTGTTTTTTAACAAGGCCCTGGCATGCTGCCATTAACTTGGTTTTATGCCTCTTTGCTGTTTTCATAGCTGCATGCCTGATGGCTTCAGCATTATATTCTTCCTCTGACAGGAATTCTGATCACAGTGCTCCAAATTACCCTTGTTCCGCATGCTATATATTTTGTTATGTACCACAATGCATTGAGCTTAAACAAAACCTAGAAAATTTTGCATATTGTAGGCATCATGTAGAGCTGGGGACTGAGCACAGCTGTCAGTGGGGCTGATACTGTCTTTGGAAGCCTCAACTACCACTGGATTTGTAGGACAGGGTAGAGCAAGTGCTTTGAAAAATTCCATTCAAACATTTGGTGCATGATCAAAAGGTGAAGTAGCTTAGGAGGTGGGGAAACAGTGCAGCTCTTTCTACTGCCACAGCCTTTAGGTGCTTCCCCTCCTTCTGAGATCTTTCATAAAAACAAGAAAACAAAACTCCTGCTGGTGAGCCTGTGATGAGCCTGATATGGTGGGCAGGGAAATACTGCTGCTCAGTAACGTCAAATGCAAAGCTCCAGTTCTTCGTTCTCTTTCTCATTTGGGCAAATTAACTTCCTTTACAGTTTTCACTCATCATGAGATTTCTCATTCTGCTATGATTAACTTCGTGGTTGTTCTCATACCCACTCCTAAATGTGTATCTGGATTTAAGAACTCTGGAAATGAGTTCTCAGTGGGCCAAGGCAGTGTGAGGACAGGAACTATGAAGGAGCTACTTCTCTGATGCACCCAGAAAAGAGTAGGACTGTAAAAAGTAGTTGGTGGCGTATATCTAGGAGACAGGGATTTTTTTTGTGAAACAGCAATCTTGAAAAAGGATGAATATATGTAGCAGAAGCTAATTTGTGGTTGTGGCTGAATGATGCAGTAAAATGCATTCCCATGAGCACAGGAGAAATGATAACAAGACAGAGAATAGGAGCAGCAGGAAACATTAATGCTGGTCCACTACTTCTCAAGACAAGAGGTTACAACCAAGACAAGGGGTTCCATATTCTTCTGTAGCTTAAGCTCATTGCATACAAAAAGGTCTCTTCCATTCCTTATTCCAGGATGAAATATTTAAACTGGAAGGCTGAGAACATCCATGTCTTAAGTTGCATGTTCCACAAGAATTTTTTTTTGCCTATTTGAGGGGGTTTTTTTAATTATTTAAAAAATAAAAAAATCTTACATATTTTACAAAGTTTGCAAATTGGATGTTATTGTGGGAGGACCCCAAATCCTGACAGTTAAATGAATTGCATAATCTCCTATTTAGGCTTACAGTGGACATGTTTCAGAGTTCATATCTCATGTAGAAAATTGAGCAGTCTGAATTTTTTAAAAAATTAGTGTTTCACTCATTAGCTTATTCCACGAAATGTCAAGTAAACTGATCTATATGTCAGCCTTATTTCTGACAATTGTTTTGCATTTGTGACGACAAAAGCCCTCTACCCCACTCCCTTCTGTGTTTTAGAAAATATCTATGTTCCTGCAGTAGGAACTTACACAAGCCTGCTGCTTTTTGTTTTGCAAGTGCTCTGGAAACAGTTTAGTTTCGATTTGTCTCCAACACCATTAAAAACGCATTTGTTCTTTTTTACTTTTCTAGAAACTTCCGAAAAGAGGAACTGAGCTTTGTGCAGCAGAATTGTTGTGAACTGTTACAATACAGGTGCAAAGATCCTTTCCCTGTTTGTTTGTTTTGAAAGTATTCGTGTTTGAATTTAGCTATTCAATCGATAGGTATGTGCTGGCCGGTGGTGATCTTTGGGCCAACACAGCTCGCTAGAGGGAGCCCAGACACAGTTTCTGAGCTTAGCGAGGCGCTACTACACCTCACCGTGTTACTTGCCGTGTGTTCATTGGTAAATCTTCCCAGCTGATGAACTTACAGTTCCTGCGTGGGCAACTCCATAGCCTGATCATGAAAAGTCCACAGAGCTTTCAACTGCAGATAATCCGCAAATCAGTACTGAACTGGGCAGGGAGGTCTCAAACTTTTTTTGTTTCTTAGCACGGGTAGATATTAGTGCAATACTTTTGTCCAGACCATAAAAATGGATCAGAAGAGGTTTGTTTCACCTCCTGTCTTCCTCTTCCCTCCTAGTGCATTTTTCCCCCATTCATTAGATCCTCAAATGCTTGTACTGACACTGTTCTGCTGCACAAAAGGGGGCTCCTCCTACAAACAGCTGTGTCTACCTCAGACACTCTCCTCTTCGAGCAAAACACACCACTCAGAGCCCAACCTTTCACCTCTGCCCCGACCTGATCCAGTCACCTATCTACAGCACGTTAGGGTTCACCAGTACCCTCTGCTTTATCTTACGCTTTCCCCTTACCTTTCCTTGCTCCACTATTGTGAGCTGCAAGTGCAGGTGCAGGGACCATTCGGGTTGCTGCTGGAGGCTTTCTGAGAGGAGCAGTTGAATGCACTATGTACAGCAGTGAGGTTCTGTTGACTCGATGGGATCGCTGTTGTGAAAGTGTTTATCTAATGTTTTAGAAGTGATTAAGGAGTAAAGACCTTTATCAATGTGCTTGCCTTGTGGTCAGCTATTATCTGCCATCAGGCAGTCCTCCCCACATCACGAAGTCACTTCTCACATGGAGGCATTTGCTCTAGTTCTGACATGAGTCAGCACATGGCAGACATTGGATCCACTGCAGCTGCCTCGTTAGTTCACCTTTTCTTTAGAAAAACACTTGTAAAAAAGCTTGTCTGCCACACCTTGAGCGCTTTTTTGCTGGAGAACACTAAAATAGTAATGTGAGTTCAAAAAATCATCCAAAATACTTAGGACAGTCTTAGGCACTCTGCTAAAGAGGAGATGCTACAGGAGGAGGTCAGAGAAGATGAGATCGAAATCTTTTGTGCTTTTCACCCTGCGCATGTTCAGCAACATAGTGAAAATAGTCAATTCATTATTTCATATGAGTTGAGCAAGCTTCAGTAGATGAAAAATAAGACGTTATTGTTGCCTGAAATCAGATGGGGAGACTAAAAACTGCAAAAACAAATTAATAAAGGTGAAAAGAAGAAGAGTACTTTAATGAGAGTTTCCAGGATCCAGGAGTGAAGACAAGAGAGAGTAAGAACTAGAGAGAGAACCAGAGACCCAGAACCAGAATGAGAGCCCCCCCAATCACATGATCCCCTTACATTTATAAGCTTCGAATGACTACCCCCCTCATGCTACCCCAACAAAGTTTGTCTTGAACTGATGTTCCCAAGATACGCAACCAGAGACCTTCTACTTCCCTAAACCCACCCTCAGGCTCCCCTTTCAGAGCTTCTCTAGCAGCTCCGGGCCTCACTGTTTTGTCCTGCTATCCCTGTTATCTACAGAAAGAATGCAAACATTGCTAGGAAAGGCCTGGTAAAAACCTCTCTAAGTGAGCCTATACAGGCAAGCTAGAATCCTAAAAATATGAGAAAAACCCCAAGGCATCATTTTTACTCAAGTAAAGCATTAAATAACTGATTCTCAACCCAGGTTAAACCTTGACTATATCCCAGAAATTCAGAAAAGTGGGAGACAACTGTCTCGTAATGGTGAGACTGTCCTGACACAAACCAATGCAGGACTCTACACAGAGCCTTGCAGAGAGTTTCCTGGCATATTGGAGGTTTCTTAAGAACATGGCAAAACATACTACATTGCAGATATTCCCCATTTTGTAGGACCATTTTATTCTCTAGTATTTCTCAGATTTCAGTTACTGGCCCTGCATGCTGCTGAGCAGGCCAGTTCTACTAAACGAAGGGAATTTGCTGTCTCTGCATTACATTCTGTGTTTTTGTTCTTCCCATCCTCACAGTAAATGCTACATGCGCTGGCTGCTCAGCTGATAACTAAACTCAGTCATGAGGCAAGGCAATGGTCTGAAAGTTAAACTTTTGCTTTCTACAGAATGAACAAAAGGATAGAGTTGGTCATTCTTGTGGCAATTCTCAGAAAACCTCCTTGGTGAGATGTGTTAGAGAGCAGAAGATTTTGAAAAATGGGCCCCATTCCAACATTAAAGATCTGTTAGGATCTTTGCTACAAGGAAGATGGAAGATATCTTGTCTTTGTCCGTATTACAGACAGATCTAAATTCAATTGCAGCTGTCCTGTGAGAAGCTCAGTTAGGAGATGTCGAATAGTAGCTACATGGGAGATACAGAAGGAGCAACCTGGAAGTCTGACTCCTCACTCTTATTTCAGCACAGAAATAGCTCTGTAGGGTTATGGTGGCTGAGAACACAGGAGATTTAGCATTTTGCTCTCACCCTCAAAACTCTGCAGCAATTCTCCTGCACAAAACATCCACACAGAGCAAAGGTAGCTGCACAAAACTAAACTCTCTTCTCTCACTTCCTTTCACAAGAACAAGAAGGAGTGAATAAAGCTCTACCACTGCACCAATTCTTCTCTTCTTATCAGGAATTCCCTTCCCTTCAGTCTCTAACAATTTATGAGGCTGTAGCATTGTGGTGATGTAACATCAGTCCCTTACCCCTCTCTGGCTGCTTTATGATCTCAGGAACACTTGTTTAGTGGTTTCACTTTGATTAATGGTTTGTGGGCAGTTGGCTCCCCTTGAGTCTATCAGAAGCACTGTCTGCTCCCAGGAACTCCTGTTGTTTGTTGAGTTCCTGTTTTTCAACAAATAGCCTTGAAAACTTTCTTTGTCGAATAACAGCCTGAGTGGAACAATATTATTATTATTAGGCTTTTCAAGGAAAATTCCAGTAACTCCCAGACTGGATTATGGCCAGGATGGAAATTTACTGATGACCAGAGTCAATCATCTTGCAACTCTGTAAACAATGGCCTTAAGTGAGATCATTTGAGTTCTTCTAGACTGCAGTGGGCTGCACCAGCATCTCCCTCTAAGTGGGGCATCTCTAGAGCTCAACAACTCTCAAATTTGCAATACTCAGAGGGCCACTGATTACAGGACCTGGGCTGATACTCTCACTTCCCTGAAGCTCAACCCTTTTAGCTGTTGAGAGGTGCCAAGGTATCCAATGTGGATACCTCACCAAATTCATACCTCATCTCCAAAGGGGAATTTTTCACAGGTATGTCTTTGTATGTAATTCTGTGCATCTGTGTCTGTGCATGTGTGAATTGATTTAAATACACTACAGCAAACGTACTATGAATGTTCCCATCTCAGAGTCACAGTCAAATTAGATGCATAATTAAGTTACTGTTGTGCTTATAGAAAATCCTATTGGATCATTCTGTAAATGTTAAATTAGTCAATGATTAGATTGTGCTAAATTCCTTAGACATAAACAATTGATAAGTCTGAGGCTAAGTTTGGCAAGGAGGTTAACTCTGAGCTTCATGACTGAACATGACAGTCTCTCACCCTTTGGCACCTGTACCCTTTTCCCTCTCCAGTCTCCACATAAATCATTCTAAATTGATTCTAATCTGATTTTTGTTTGTGTGCTTTATCTATGTAATCAGTGCTAGAGCGAACCTTGACTCAAACTTTATCAAGCTTTTGCAAATTTATAACTGCTATAAAACTGCTGTAGGATTAGAGGAAATAACTATGTGCTCTGCTTGCAGAACAAGAGAGATTTGCACTCAGCTGTGATAGCTTCTGGGATGAAGATCAGAGTTTGTGAAGGACCATCCTTCCTAGCCTTTAACATAAAGAAAACAGGTGCAGTGGTTAGTGGTGGCCTCATACCAGAGCCATTCAAGAGATACTGGAAAAAATTACATCTTTGGAGGTCAAAAGGTGGAATATGTTACCATTTCAAAGACAGCTACAAGGCTTTTGAGAGCCGTAATACCTGTGAAGTTCAACTATAATTTATAAATGTGACAAAAATGAGTGATTATGGTTCTGCTAATGTGTAAACTGGATAATCTGATAGTCCTTCTTTGTCTGTGAACAGACATTATATAATCTGAGAGAAGAAAAGTACTTGTGGATACTCTGTACGAACACTGACAGACCACTCACATGCACTTAACGGAGGCACCTGGGTGTGGAGCTGACTGGTTCCCAAGAAGTTCTGTAGGCAACTAAAGTGAGTAGAGTACAGAGAATAACATCAAGGAACTGTATGTTTTTGTCTGCAAGCAGTTTTAGCTAATTAGAGCATACAGACAATTTCCCTTTATAATGACCTTGCTTAAGTAACATACAAGTATTTCCAGGACTATTGGACTCTGTTGTTATGCCCACAACATACTTGAGGGAAAGATGGCTAGAGAATTTTACAATTCAGTCTAGTACTGGAAACTGCAGACAGTAAAAAAACATGCAACCATCTAGACATCCACTTAATCTCACTGCAGCACATGGCTTCCTCACAGCTAACATTCTGGTGCTTTGTCCCAGAATTACATGGTCACTTTCAGACTTCCTGCCCTTTGGTACCCATCAAGTCACTGGTCTCCTGTCGACACCTCCCTTGCTGTGAGGAATGGGTTGTGCTGGTCACTCTGTCAGACACTGTCAGTTTGGTCAGGTGGGCATCTCTTTTTGTATTCCAAGTCCTTCATCCTCCATCCCTAAAAGTTACATCCTTGGATATTTGCAAAGTGTTATCATGCCTCTGTAGCTATTTTTAGCTCAACAATATATACCTTGAACTTTGGATTTTTCCTGGGAGATGTCTCCATTCCTATCCCTGGATATTTCATTATTTCCTGAATGATTTTCTTGAAATTGTCTTCAATTTGCCAGTGTATTCATTGTAGCAAAGTGGCTGAACTGGAATGCAATGTTTTAAATTACACTTTCAAATGGAGACAGATTTTTATTTCCTTCTATGCAACCTAATGCTCTACATTGCTAATGTCTCCCACATTTGTCATCCACTGAGGAAAACATTTATCCTTTTTTCTTTTATCATAGTGTGTTCCAGGTTTTAACTTCTCCAGTGTAGATTAGTTTGCATTTTCTGAATATTTTCACTTTTAATTTCTTACCTGTCTTTAAATTATTTCTCACCTGTCTTTAAATTATTTCTCTTCAACTGTGGGAAAAATTTTCAAATCTTTAATTATTGTCATCAAAATGATTACTGAGCTGTAAGGTAGGGCAGAACCCTGCAGTACGCAGCAATAAAACTCTGACATTTACTGTGAGGGCACTTTTCTTACAGAGCATTCTAATGCAATGTTATTACTTAGTGTCATCAGACAAAAAGTGCTCTTCCTCTATACTTTCTTGTTTGGTCTCCCTAAACTGACAAAACTGTACATGTATTAGTCCTTCAAAAGCTGTTTTTAAGTGTGAGAACTGACAACAGCAGTAAATATTGACAGAAGAGCCTGAACTCCAGCAACAATCAAAATCTTAGACCTCTGCTGTATTTCTGTGAGTTAATGGTGCCTTCACTTCTTTTTTCAAGAGATTGTTCAGAGTTGCATAAGAATGAAAATGTGCATAGAGCTTATCAAAAAATAGAAGAATGGAATCTGCAAGCGTCATAGGCTACCATCTGTTGTCTTGTAATCTCCCAATTTAGAAATAAACAAAATAGGTGAAAATTACTTTGTTCATTTATTATTGTTATTATTCATTGGCTGAATAGATATTTGGTTGAACAGACATATGTATGCAATATATATATTACATATGTGTATGTATACATATCGATTAAGATGGTCCTGCACTTGTGTCACAACAATCCCATGCAACCCTACAGGCTTGGGGCAGAGTGGCTGGAAAAGGACTTGGGGGTATTGGTCAACAGTGGCTGAATATGAGCCCATGGGGTGTCCAGCTGGCCAAGAAGACCACTGGCATCCTGGCTTGTATGAGAAATGCTGTGGCCAGCAGGACCAGGGCAGGGATTGTCCCCCTGTACTCAGCACTGGTGAGGCCACACCTCAAGTCCCGTGTCCAGTTCTTGGCCCTTCACTACAAGAAGGACACTTCAGGTGCTGGAGTGTGTCCAGAGAAGGGCAAAGGAGACGGTGAAGGCTCTGGGCACAAGTGTAATTATGCTTTTTGAACCTAAATAACTTTATGATTCAAGGTTGGCGTTTTTTTTCAAAAAGGTTAGATGATATTTCCATTTTGAAATGAAAATAAAATAAAATAAAGCATTACTAAATGACCAGTTTATTCAGCCAATTAATAAACATGTGGCAAGCAGCTGTCTGTTGGGTTGCCAGTCTTTCATTTCAAGCTCTTTTTGTCTCAATCTAAATGGTTTGGCATATTAAAAATTCTTAAGTTCTGTATGGGTTGATTTTTTAGAGCCTATTGTCTCTTGTTAATAAAGTAATACTCTGCACAAATTAAGGATAAGATACACCGTGGCACTAAAAACTGTGAGCTTTGTTCCAGAAACTTTGGTTCTCACAGTCTTAAAATACTGAGTAACTGTAGCAGGTACATAGATGCCTGCCTCTTTTTTTTTTTTTGTAAACCCCTTATATACTCACCCACATAACTCTTCATACCCTACAGTGAATTACCTGTGCATTGTTAATTAACCTTATTTCCCAACACCTCTGCCTACTCTTATGATCTGTTTTTCTTGTGTTACATAGTAGCTTCTGCAATGATGCAAGCCAACTATCTTCTTTCATCCTTTGAGGTACAAGCCAATTACCATGCTGTGTTTAAAAAAATTCCCTTCATACAGCATTGTGTAATTGACATCATATTGCGCTCTTTCTGCTACCTTATTATTATTTTAACTAAAAAGTAGTAACGGAACATCTGCATTTCCACTCTAATAAATAAAAAGAACCCTGAAGTTATAAATTAGTATAAAAAACTTTACCACAAAGATTGGTGTCCAAGAAAAATGTGAAAAACAGGAAATATTGATATGAAGGATTTTTTTCCAAACAACTGCTGCATGAAATGAAGGGGTACATAGGTGCTCTTATAAGTGTTTACACAAATTCCTTAGATCCTGTTAGAGGCTCCAGGTGGAACAGGAGAAGCTAGCAAAGGCAGGCACTCCTCTTTTTATTTAAAGAGTTTGAAAAGATATGGTGAAGGTGCACATGGGTATGGGAGTGTGTGTGCACGTTCACTTGTGTGCTTCTTCATCTCAAAGGAATTGGCAGGGACATCTAGTAATGGAACATATGTTAGGCTGAGTCACTCTAGATAAAGGAGGTTTTAAAGAACTGAAATCTTGATGTATCTGTATGCAGATACATATGTTAAAACACCCAAAACACCTTCAAATCTGAAAAACAAGATTTTAAAAGAAACTAAAGCTGATTCAAGTTGGAACCATCTTTTGCAGAACAGCACTTGGCAGCAGCTCTGACATTTCTTGTCTTCCTCTTGGATGAGGACAAACTGTAAATCATCCCACTGCTTTCCCACAGAATAATTTTTGCAATCCTGCATGGGTGACACTAACTAGGGAGACAAGTTAACCTTTGCCTTTAGTCAAGACTGCTTTAAGCCTTTTATTTAAAATCTGACCCTTGACATTGCCTTGATGTCTGCTATTTTAAAACTTATCTGTCTACTTGTTAGTTACACAGCAAGGAACGTAAACTGTCTTAGAGACTTTGATTTTTGTTCTTTTTTAACCCAGAGAGCTGGAGTGAAACTGGAGATGTCTGCATACAGAATTCTTCAACTTGCCAAAAATAGAGCTATCTCTCACAAGAAAAAATGTGTTGGAGCTACCATAATGATATTTTATGTAAGGAAGAAAAAAACCCCATACAAACAAACAAACAAAAACACGAAAAAAAACCCCATACAAACAAACAAACAAAAACACAAAAAAAAAAACCAAACCAACCAAAAAAAAGGACCCCTAGGCTTGCCACATGTTTTGTTACCCCTCTAGTTGTTTCTCAGGTATCCTTCTGCAATTCTCTAAGCCTGATTTCTTGCTTGTGTAAGCTGCAATTTACAGGAGTTATCTTGTTCCAGTAGTGTGTTTTCAAGAAACAGAGCTGACATTGAACGACTAGGTGAAATTTCGGTAAACAAGGCAGGTCTGCCCAATTTAGTTTAATGCTTCAGTCATCGAGAGGGGATAGGGCACTCAGCACTGCACAGAGCTGTGCTTGCCTAGCTGCTACCTATCAACACAACGAAGATCTTATCAAATATATGTGGCCTGAGAAAGCTTATGCAGTCCTGATTCTTTACAAACAGTAGAGTCAGAATCATGGGTTTACAAATTGCCTTGTTTTCTGGGAGGGACAGGGGATAATGTAGGGAGAGTAGGCAAGAGAGACAAGCATCTGGAACAAAAGGTTGAAGAAAGCAGCCTGATGATTCTAGACAGACCTGCAAGTTATGTCAAAATTCCTCTGTAAATTTGCACAATTCTTACAGGCTCCTGTTGCTGCATAATTTTAAGTGTTCATGCAAAGTCTGAAATAATGAAGAAATAAATAAAAAAATAAAGAAGAAGAGATAATGAAGAAATAATGAAATAATGAAGAAATAATGAAATAAAAATTCACTTCAAATTGGGGAAAAATATCTGTTGTTTATTGTTGCAATGTTTTTCCAAAGCTTTTGCAAAAGAGAAAGGAAAATGGAAGACCAAAGTCAGTGGCCTCAAAGAAAACAGACTTTTGCTTACACATTTGGTGGCAGAAGATTAAAAATGAGAGTAAGAAAGTAGCTCAGAGGAGTTCAACAGTCTTGTGAGTACAGATGGAAATTGTCTCTATGTGTAGGAAGAAGAGGGAGGTAGAAGACACCAGCTTGACTGAGATGTTCAGTGACCTCAAACACAAGAAACTGGTTTTGCAGGGTTACTCTGTAAACCAGATCAACAAAATTACCTCAATTAAAAAGAAGCACAAAAACCGTCTTTGTCCTTCCCTCCCCCACTCTTTGTTTTTTTGTTAAATTGAGTCGTTTCACTGACACTGAAACTGCATCAACACTATTCAAGGAATTGACATTGACGCTGTGAGGAGAGGATCTTCTGCATTGGAGATGAAATTTTTAGCATGTATTCAGAAAGGTCATTACTCTTCAGTACAAATCTGAGATGGGACAAGACTGGCTAAGTAGCAGTAATTTGAAAAACCACTGAGATGGGACAGATCACGAGATACAAGTGCAAGCAGCAATGTGACACTTGCAAAAAAGAAAAAAAAAAGAAAAAACCCTGATGTTTGAATCATGCAGAAACAGCGGTAAACTCTGTCACATCAAATAACTTTCTTAATCAATGTAACACTGACAATGTGAATGTGGGGTCTAATAGGGGACACTAGGTACCAAGAAAAATGTAAAACAGTCAGAGAGTGTTCAGAAGAGAACAGAGAAAATGTGTGTATGAAGTTTCCTGTATGGAAAAATCATAATAATCTTTTTAGTGTAGGGAAGACTGAGGAGAGGCATGGCAGTTTCCAGCTTTGCAGCACCTTGTATATACTCCTCTGGGGTTAAATCTCCTACCAATGTCCTCAAGAAACTGGAGAAATTGTACGAGGTTAAAACTACAGGATCTGAAGATCTAGCTTCTTGTCTCCAGTCATATATATAATAAATGCAGGTGGAAACTGCCTGAGGAACAGTGTGAAA
>WEIV01020002.1:8523-35908 GCA_013390005.1 Calyptomena viridis
AAATGAATTTGCAAGCTTGGTTTGCAAAGCTTGTAGGGTGGTACCTAGTCCCCTCCCAAATCAGGATATGGGGAAAGTGCCTCTTGCTGCAACATGTTCTAGAATATGCACAACACTTTCCAGTAGCTTTAGCTCCAGGAAATTTAGTTCCAGATTGCTCGACGTCATAGAAAGTCTTTTTTGAGTGGACCCAAGTTTGTCCTTTGCAGATGTTTTTAGCCCTCATTAAATAAATTCCGGTTCCTGAAAATCCCCTCTCCAGATGGCTCTAAATATGTTCCAATATTTACTATGTGAACTAGAAAGCTTGTAAGCTGAATTACATAAATAGGAAATACTGTGCATTCTGCCAAAGTGATTTGAAAGAAAAGGGAGCATAATTTTGAAATTATTTGCTAAACAATGTTTACAACTGTAAAGTAGAATTACAGTAGTGCACCTAGGTAGCACCTTGGTTTCAAACAGCTAATTAGCTTTTGGAATCCTAAGGAGGAATTATCCTCTAAACTATCAAAGTTTTAAGGGTACAAAATTTTTTTCAAAATAAGCTGCCTGCAATACATTGCAAGAGTGGGAATAATTTCTGGAATCAAGAAGTATTTGGAGCTAGTTAAGACTTGGATATTTGAGTCCTGAGCAAGTTTAGAGATGCTCCTTGTGTCAGCCAATGTGATGAATTCATTGTCTAGGGCACCTTGAACACAGAAGACAAATACTGCAGATACCTAGTATAGGACAGTATCTTTCTCCCAATTTTTTTAGTGCTTGTTGTGTATCCATGTACCCAGGAGAAGTGGGCCTAAACACTGGCTGTCATCTCTAGTTGTTTTAAAAAAAAAAAAAAACCAAACCACCAACAACAAAAAATCCCACAAAACAAACAAACAAACAAAAACCCCAAAACACTCTGCTCCCAAAATGTATATACACATATTAAAAAATAACACCTCTGGTGACCAGAATGCATTGTGTTTGAAACTTTCTTGCGGCTGTGACTGGCAGATGGTACAGCAAATGCAATTTCTTTTAAAACATGCATAAACAGAATTTTATGCAATAAAGCTGTCTAATTATTGACTTCTGTTTCTTAGTCAGATATTGAAGTATGGAAGAAGTGAACAGTGCAGCCCAGTACATCAGCTTGTTTTACAGTTGGTATTTGCCACTGAGGTGGTCACTATCAGCACAGGGTCACAAAATGCAAAATATTTCTTCAGGGTTTTTTTAGAGGATGCAAGTCCTAGAAAAGTGTGTGGTGGTCAAACTGGAGCATGGAAAGTCACAGCACAGTTTCTGCATGCTGCCCCCTTGCCCTTTGCAGCCTCTCCCTCAGAAAAAATAGTAGTCTCCTCTTTATATTCAGGCCCAATTTTACTTCTATCAAAAATTGAATTCAAAAACTGAGTTGAATTTTTGCCATTACCTTCAGTCAAAATAAAGAGGCTCAAACCAAGCCCTTGTTGTTACGAGTTTCAGTCCTTATACTTTGCCTGTTGACACGTTACTGGACTAAGACCACATACCTCTGTAAGGAGGTTATCCAGCAGCTATTGTATTATTGCTACTGTAGGTCATTGCCTCAGTATTCTCCCTTTGAAAAGGCTGCCATAAAGAGAAACTTTAGCTGAAAACTATTTCCAAATAATTTTCACACGGTAAGAAATTATTCTTCATATATGATGTGATTTCCACGTGCACCTTCCTTCTGCTCTCAAGTTCCCAGGCTGGTTTGTCCCACAGAATCCAATAAAGAAAGTGTAATTTCTCCCCAGGGTCTTTTCTGGTCATGTTCGATATCACTTAACATAATGAAATCTTTACTTTCACATCATAAAAGGTTTTGTTTGCAATTTCTTTTTTTTTTTCCTTCAACAAAAAGTGTTGCTTACATGCCTTCTAAAGAATGCTCTGAGTTATGTGAAATGTGTACATGTTGTCTGGGCCAACCTCTTATCTGCACCAGATTCAAAAAGTCTGGTTCAGTACAGTGGCTTAGACTGCAGGTTTTTATTGTGTTTTGTTTCTTTTAAAAATATGTATGTATGTGTCTTGCTAAAAAACATTGCTGCCCCTGTCTAGGAACAATGCAACACTCACATCATTTCCTGAAAGAATAGAGTTGGAAGGCAATTATCTACTCACCAAACAGGCTAAAACAACAGTTCCTGATATTCTTCTCAAATATTTCAACTTCCCAGGAATCCGGAAAAAATAATTCCGTGAGACGGTGTTATGAATGAAGGTATGACATTTCAGTTTCCTTCACTTGGAATCAGACATCCAGAGGTAATAAATTACCATGCACTTGGCACTGCTGGGAGGGGGGGTCTGGCTGTAGCAAATTGTTTTTTCTTCAGAGCAGGAACAATGAAGTGCTTTTACATCCTCCTTTGTCCAGTGACAGACAAGGCTTCTCAATGGTCTTTCATTAGCAATCACATGAATTACACATAAGGGAAACAGGAACTTGACGGCAAAGTACCTTGAATCAAATTTTTTTAGAGATAGGGAAGTGTAATAAAGATGTTTTTTTCCCATTTTACCTCTGTGAAGTAAAGACAGTAACACGGTCTGTGTTGTAACAGGAAAATATGTAAGAAAAAGATGAGTGGTGAAAAGGCATCTTTATCTCTTTCACTTGTATCTCAATGAATGCAATTTTTGCCAGCACTATTCAGGACCCGTTTCTGTCACTTTGACATGACAACGTCTGCTGTCTATATTAATTTTTTTGTTTGTTTTTTTTTATTAGTGCAAAGGAAGGAAGAGTAAATACATGGAAGAGGATTCAGATACTGCCTTTGCAGGTTCTGTTAAAGTGATCGTCAGCTTACTCACTAATTTGTGTTTGAATAATTCTTAGAGGAGATTGCAACTTATATCGTATGATAGACGTTATATTGGCATATAAAAAAAGTGAAATGCTGCTCCTGGGAAAAGAGTTGATGCTCTGGATCTTTGCAGACCTCACTTTAAGTATTTAATAATCAAGCAAGTGGAAAATGCTTCTGATAAGTGTGTGTTGGATCCAAGCTGAAGCATTTCAGCAATCTTGCACAGGGAACCTTGCACTATTACATTTGTGAAGTCACAGCAAGAAAACAGCAAGTCAATGCACATCAAAAATCAAATAGTATTAAACCAGAAGCTCTTAATTGAACTTGCTCTCTTTCTTGCATCTGGGCGGAGTTCGAAGAAAATACTCTTAAAAAGGAAAGGTATAGGTTCCATTTAATTGATTAAGAAGAGAGATAGTTCTGATTTAATGAGAATATAGAGAGAGAACATACAAGAGAACATTCCTAAGAGGTGTTTTGCTACTTCTTTGAGAGAACTTGACAGCATTGTACCAGCTCCAGGGGCACTTGCCACATGCCAGCAGAGGTTGAAGAGCCTGCTCTGTACTTACCATCTGGAAGTACATTCAGCATTTACAAGGGATCACTTGGCCAGAAAGACCTGGACTTAGCAGAGAGGTTTGCATGTCTCCACATTGTGCTGTGTTTGTGCCAGGGAAAACAGAAGGACAAAATCCTGCTCCTGTTGAATCATTTAGCAAAATTCACATTAACTTCAGCTAGTTAATTCACATTAACTGCAGCTAGAATTTAGCCAGGGTTTTTGTAATCAGTCATGACTTTCTGAGGACAAAAGTGAGTGGTCCTTTTTTTTAATAATGACGTTGAACTGTGGTAAATAAATGTGACTAATATAATGGCTGTTTTCCTACTGCTGAACTTTCATGCCCATGCTATTTAGATTTTTGTCAAATTGAATCTTTTTTTTGCAGGTTTGTAATTTATCTATTTAGTTCTGTTTTATGAAAGAGTGTTTGTTGTATCAAGTATTGATTAGTTTATCACAACTCAAAACTAGTTGTCTTCAAGCATTTAAAATTGAAAGACATCTCCTCAGTTATGAGGTCAACCAGTTTTAGCATGTTTCATGGCTTATGACACATTTTGTGAACAGCAGGCTGCTTGGTAGTACCTGTAAAGGGTGGGTGGTAAGACTGTCTTGTCTTTTACACAAAATGTCACAATGACTTTTACATGAACCAAAAAATAATAACGTTTAAATTTAGTTTATTGTTAAACAGATCTTGCTTTTCCTGCCTGACAGCCCTGGATGCATGAACATGCATATGTGAAGGTGAACTTATTTTCCTTTTGCTTTCTCTACTCTAGGCTCATGGTAATAAGTTAATAATAAATAAGCTAATAGTTTCCACACTTATTTTGATAGGACCCAAGAGGCTTCACTTCCCATCCTTTTCAAATGGCCTCATAGGTGCCACTGATGATAGGATTCAAGTCTGCCACGGGACTTGATGCTCTGTTTTTCACCAGTGCTGTCCCTTTGGCTTTGTTTCAGCTCATTGCTGAGTTGGCAGTGTAATCCTAAAGGAGTGAAAGGCAGTAAATTATTTCTGTTACTACAACACCATTAGTGGCCATTAAGCCAGTAACAGATGTTTAACTGAAAGGTCAGATAATTTACAATGGGGAACTTTATTTCTGTTGCCACTTTTCACAATTAGAAGTATACAGCTTACCTACCTAATACTCAAAGTGTTTGTGGCCCATGCAATTAGCTAAAACATGGCCTAAGAGTCAGACCCTCACTCCATTATAGGATCATAAAGAAGAAAGAGGGAAAAAAACAGTCCCAGAGAGTTGAGTAAAGCAAACTAAGAGTCATTATGACTTGGTATTCTATAATATCTATATTGATATTTTGCTAAGCCCTTTAATCAGAAGAAATTGAACTGAATGGTAAACAGCTAAAGATTAGATAAAAAGACACTAGAATTGTGAGCTTGCTTGGAAATAAAGTGTATTTTAGGATATATCATTTAGGAACCTTAGGCAATCTTTTTTTTTTTTAACGTGGAATTTATTAGAGTGGAATTTATTATCTGTTATTTTAATGCCTGTAGAAAACGGGATTGTCACCTGTTCTTACTGTGCAAGTAATTGAGTCATAAAGGCTCCAAATTTATTTTCTGTAAAATCAAAAACATAGAAAAGGGTCTCATACTGTGCTTCTGGCTAACAGGTAACTGTACTGTGCATCCAAGGGTAGTACAGAGTATTTTGTGGGGCTTTTGCCTGAATATGTTAGTGGAATAACTGTGTTTTGTAATAACTACAATATCTTGCTCTTGGGCTCTGTGTAACTTCTGTGTAAGGAAAAGGAGAAAACCAAAACTGTAGTGATAGAAGTGCTACATAGACAGATAAGGCATTTGCAGTTTTATTATTTTCCTATATTTTCTGCTATTAAATGCCATAAACATAGAAGGAATGAAGGCTAATATCAGGAAAAAAAACATTTCTTTTACCTACCAAATGGATATTCATTTCATTTTTAGATCAGCGGTTGAGCCAGTATTTAAAATAATTATTTTGAAAAAAATCAAATTAAAAATTGACTTTCTGGGGGCTGTTGTGTTGTCGACCAGTGGCCGGATGCTCGGGCAGACTTTCCCCAATTAGCAGGTTCCGTGCCCGTTCTGCTTGGCCAACTTCACTGTTTATGCGTCCTACACATTCCCGCAGTCGAGACTCAAAACAGTAAACACCTCAGAACACCAAAAGTGCCAAAAGCCACCTTATTTTTGTTGTTATTTTCTGTAATTATACCTGGGAGGACTGGAGAGTTTTAGCACATTTTTTCCCTCACTTTTTTTTTTTTTTTTCTTATTTATGAGTTGGTTTTTGCATTTCATAAACCCTTGGCAGTGGGTACAACAGCTGCCTTTGGACTCGCAGGAGATGAGGTCCTCTAGGACATGTACATTCCCAGCAAAGATCAGTCCATTCTTTCACCATGTTGCATGTTGGTGGTGTGACCAAGAGAGCTGGCACCATGTATATGGCCTCCTCCCCTGATGTGGGACTCTTGCTCAAGAGTTGTTTCCCAAGGGTCACATTCACTTCTGTGATTTCCCTCCTCTCATTTCTGTTTTGTGCTTGGCTTCCTAGTGAGTAATGATGCCCTGTGAACTCTAACATTCACCTTTTACCAACCTTGTCCCTGAGCATGCTTTTCCTCAACAAGCCTATATTAGGGATTGCACAGTTCCGATTTTTTTTTTCCTTAATTTTTTTCTTTCTTTAACATTAAAAGGTCAGGTTTGTTTGCCTTATGGCAGAAGGTCTAACACTTTATAATGGAAAAGGTGGATGCAAGTTGTTTTCATAGAGTTTAAGTAAGGTTAAGTGGAGTTCCCCCAGGGTTTGTGCTACTGCTCTCTAATGTTTGATTTGGAGGAAGGCACAAACAGTGGGATGGTAAAATCAACACATTCCCCCAAAAAATTAGTCATTCACATTTAGAAAGGAGGAGAAAGAAATGCGGAAGGATCTGACAAAGATCAAGCAATATGACATGATGATGGAGCTGTTATTGCAGTATAATGTGATTTAGAGAACAATATTGACTATATATACTAAATTTTAGTTCACTAAAACCAGCTAGGAAAAAGATACAGATGTGGCTGTGAAGAACTGAGTGAAAGGATCTTTCCGTCATGCAGTGTTGGCTGAAAAGCAAATAGATACATGATAAATTAGGTAGTATTAAGAGAAAAGAACAGTACTAAAAATAAAATAATGTGATACCTTATATATAAAGTACGTACTCGCATGGACTACTAAATACAATCTGCTTCATCTCAGAAGGGATTTGACTGAGAAGGGAAAAGTACAGTAAAAATTAAATGAAGTGTGGAGAAGTGTGTATGTAGGGAGAAACTTTTAGAGGTCTGAAGTGTGCAGTCTTCAACACAGTAAATAGCACAGAGAAAGTAAATCATACATCTATTCACATTTCTTTATTATCCAAGACTAGAGAGAAAATGCATTAAATCTAGTTGACTTTTACAACTGATTAAAGAAATTGGATTTTTTATGTAACACAAGTAATTTGTAGTCCACACTACAGGTTGCCATTGACCAGCTGCTTCATAGGTGAACTTTCTGGGAAAATTGTCCACACTTCAGTGAAGGATTACACTTAGGAAACTTTCCACTGGCTTTCTTTGGCAAATTTCATTGTGACCTTTCCAAATTCTTCAATAATTATCCTTTGCACAACACTTTCTTTCATAGATGGAGGCATCTCATCGGACATTTAAGTATGTGCTTTCCATGGATTTTAGTTCTTCAAACAATCTATTTCACATTGTATGTTATGTAACAATTACTATGTAATTCTTAATTAGTTAAGGAACTCTAGGAATGCATTAACAAAAAACCTCACCTTTTACCAAAAGTATGATGTTGTATTCTTTTTTCTTTAAGATTCCCCCATCCTATTGCACCTTGATGTTCTTCTGGACAGATAAAAATTCATGTGCATTTCATGAAACTCTTAACAAGAAGAATGCATGTGGCTGGTAATCTTTGGTTTATTTCCAGGATTAAACTTGTCAGTGAATATTGGGCAGAGAGAACTAGCAGTGCTGTGTTAGAAATACCTTGTGGGAGGCGAGGCAACATTGGATCCTGCATGGCTTTGAAAGGTGCTGTGGGGGTAAACCATATGGTATGTTGACAGAGAGAGGGGACATGCTTCTGTTAGAAAAATACAAGGTATCCCATTTTTTCCTATAAAGCAAATCCACCCATGCCACTAGAATGACTTTGTGGGCTTTGAAATAAATTTACCATGCAAAGGTGCTGAAAGGCAAGGTGGCTGCTGTCTGTGCCAAATTTATAATACTTTGTTGCTCTTGTTTATTAAGAGTTCAGTGTAAATAAGCTCTCTAGCTAGATAGCTTTGCTTTATGTGGAATTTAGTAGTCCAGCAGTATGTTTGCCTACAGCTGATTTTGATTCTAGCTTTTCTTCTAAACTGTTATCTGTCTTGCTGTAACACCACTGGAGTAGTTGTTCCACTGTGTGGGGACCATTGAAGTGATTGTTGAAGTGTCTGTTGGAGAGCAAGGTTGGCTTCTGATCATGAGGGAAGGTCATATGGCTGTGAACACATTGCAGTGAGGAAATTGTAAGGCTTTCCCAGTGCTGGTGCAAGAAAAGTGGGATTGCTGTCCTTAGGAGCACCAAGAAGGATGAGCCAGGCTTTCCTTTTACAACTATAGTGGTATGGCTGGACAAACACTAAGGCCCAATACAAATTAAATCTTTCCTGGCCGCCAGTGGGCTATGGAGAAGGAGAAAATACAAACACTTATAAAAACCAAAAACTAAACAACAAAAAAAAAACCCCAAACAAAAACATAAAGCAAAATCCACCAACCTCTCCACCAAAAAGCTGCAACCCCCCCCCGCCTTTAAGTCCCATGTTCCTGAATCTAGTCACATGTTTCTGCTTCAGCACGGAAGAGAATTCCATGAGAATTTAATACTTCAGTCTTGAGCTTCCCACAGAGAGCTGGCTTGGGCTCCTTCACAGAGACAGGGTAAGCAGTAGGTGATGGAAGATTTTCCGGTTAGCACTGGCATACTCCACAAAGCAGAGAAAGTATGGAAACCAGATAAAAATTAATAATTAAAAATAACCCACTTTCACCAGTAACAACAGAGAAAATACTTTCCATGCTATGTAAGCAATATATCAACATTTAAGCTGATTAAAATTTGACAAACTACTAACTTCCCTGTTTTCTGATAGGAAGGCTGGGGCCCGAGATAAAGCAGTGTCATGCTGGGGAGGACAAACACCCTAGCATCCAATAAGCTTTTAAAGCATTTATTTTGTTAAGACTGATCCCCATTTCCTTTGTAACTCTTTGTTTATTAATGAGTTGACTCATCCAGAGTCCAGCAGCTTGTTTCCACACCAAAGAGGTGGATTTGCACCTCCGCCAAGTGGAGTCAGAGGCAGAGATAACAGCCAGCAACAACAATAGTCTTCCCTAGTCCCTTTGCCAAGAACAATTGGCAGAAAGGACTCGAGAAGTAACTTATCACCAGCGTGGGGAGAGGCTGAAGCTCTGGAAGCACAGGGGTTGCTGCTTGCCTGCCTCAGATAAACAGCAGGATGCAACCAAGAGCCAGGCATGCTTTACAGGCTTTACCTGGTGGAGAAGGAGGCAGGTAAGTCAATGTAACACTCTGTGATAGCCAGCCAGTTATTTTAAGTAGTCTACTAATAGTATCAGCCTAATGCAGCAGGCTTTTTTCAAGTACCAAAGCCACACTGACAAAACCCTGAAGACAGTTTGGTCCTGAGGTGTTGCTCACATAGGCACACACATCCTGCATATGTCATGAGTTAGTTAAGGTCTTCTCAGGTGAAGTGCTGTATTTTTAAATGTGAGCAAGCCGCTGTGTAGATCCTGTGTTATAAGTAGCGTGGAATAAGCTCACAACAGTTCATGTTTGACATTTCAACCTGTTTCTCTCCAGTCCTATTCTGCAAAATAGTGATCACTTGTTCATATCAATGTTGCAGTGTTTTTATCTGGGTGACTTTTTTGCTCCAGAGTAAAAAAAAAAGAGGAACACCTGAGGCAAATCCTCTTACAAAAACTATATCAAAGTTTGACCTTGTGAGTGCCTCATGGTTCTCTGTGAGAGGAGCTCCTTCTGCTAGCTAGTCAGAGAAACTCAGACTTCACAAAGATGATAACTCTGAGTTACTGCTGTCCAGCTGATATTTGCACGGCTTTTTAGACAAAACAGACATCTTGCTAAATAGCAATTTGAATCTAATGGAAACACTTGTGAAGATAAAGTTCTGAGTGACACGAAACTTGTCATGACTAGTGACATATGATTCAATATGTTTAATTTAACAAAATAGCAAGTTTGAGAGTTTAGAGTGGGCAGCACTAGGAAATGGTATGTTATGGATTGTCCACTAAAGCTGGCCTTTGTACTGCTAAACGGATCTCAGATTAAGGAGAAATTGGAGCTTGTTATTCTGTTCTGCATGTCTTATATGACTTAAATCAAATTTGTTTCTTGGTCTGACTCAGTGTCAGAAACCATCTTTCCAGTCTGGCTTGATGGAGATTATTTTTTGTTATTCTTTCCTCTTCCCCATCTGTACAGCTAGACCACATTGAGATCCTTCCACTTCTTTTTCTGCAAAGCTATCTTTTCCATAACTTCATCCAAATCTCTCATTTGACTTTTATTGTACCATGAGTTGCTCTTCAGCTCATGCAAAATGCTCTTTGCAAGTGTCACAGAGATGCATGCTTCCCCCACCAAAACAAGTGTTCCATTCAAACTCTGCTTTTATTTGTGTGATCATGCTACTTCTCACTTCAGATCTCAGAGCTGGCTTCCATGCAGCCTCGTATCCAATTTAGGACTCTAGTTCCTTCAATGCACAGACACAAAATTGCTGTTGATTTTTAAACTTTAAATTGGTATTTTGAATTCTAAAGTTAGGCTTTACTGAATTATTAACATTATTTTTGTTTCATGGCAGAAATTACAGGGGTGAAAAAACGACATTAAGATGGCTTGCAATAAAATTTTTCATAACCACTAGACCATGAGATGAGAAAGTTACTGATTTCTGAGGTATGAGATCAGGGTAGCAAAATAATGATTTCCTGTGAATCAACAATATTATTATAAAAATTGAACATCCAAAATGTACTTATGCTGCAATCTTTGTCCGTGAGCCCACCTCAATCTCCTGTCTTTTCACTCCCACTTTATCTCATCACATCTAAAGTTAGACTGTTAGCACTAGAGGAAGAGACCACACCTTTTCCATATCTTTTTTTTTTTTTAAGAGTTTAGCCCATTTTTTTTTTCTCTATAAATAACAACTTTTTGTGGTGCCAGGGAAGTAAAAAAAGATACATTAGACCACAAGGCAAAATAAAAAATTGACAAACTTAAAAATAACTATTTTCCTTATATAATGCAACCACTCTTGGAAGAAATCAATACATCCAGTGTTCTGTGAATGAAATCTACCTCCTCACTGTAGCACCCCTGTTCCTGAATAAAGAGGCTTACATGCCATGCCAGGGCATTTGGGGCACCTAAGTGATGAGGCAGACCAGTGCTGTGGGCTGGTCACTGAGGGCCACCTTGCAAGCTGCTGTCAGGCAGTAGCTGTAGGACCAAGGTCAAGATGCTCTGTGGGCTGCCAGAACTCCCAGTGGCCATGAGCAGCAACCCCCACTTTCACCTACTTATTGCTGTGGTGCCCTTCCCTTGTTCTGGGTGTTTGCCAGTGGTTTTAGTGCCCCACTGGGCTCTGTCAGGTGAAGGTATTCAGGGCTGTGCCAGCACAAGAGGAAAGGGAGGAGCAGAGAGGAGTGCTGGGGCTAGGAGCTGCTTACATCATCATAACTTTTACTTATGTCAGCCGGGTAAGTGGTGGCTGAGTGTCTCTTTGTTCCCAGTGTTAGCCCAGAGTCAACATGTCACCAACTTTAATGGCTTTAAAAGCCCATTGGTATTCATTCCTCTGAAGATATTGGGTGTTCAGCCCATAATCTTACCTCACGTGTTACTAAGCATTCAGCTGTACAAGCCTTAGCAGTGCTTCAACTTGTTTGTCTTTTGATGTAAAACAACTACTTTTATTTTAATGATGTGCTATTGATTCAGTTTGCCTGTTGAGTTTTCACTGTGTCTCTTTCCTTCCTATCTAATATCTCCTTAAGCTTCCTTTTCATGGTATTATATTAACTTTCCCTAAGTTTCAATTCTGCTTTTCATTCGGATTCTAAGGGTTTTCACAAGGAAAGCTTGAGGAAGCTGGAACGTGGTTCTCTGTCTTGGATGAATGTTATCTAATTATTTTAAATGTTGTAAATTTCTTGCCTTATCAGTAGCAAAATATAGATAAGGAGCATAAACTACATTGGATTCCCGAGAGAAATGTAGGAAGTGAGGAAGTTAAATACCTTCTCAGGAGATCAGAAGGGGGTGTTGTCATAAATATCTTTTTAGAATGATATCAATACGTATGGGTACCTTAGGGGCAGCAGGACTCCAACTCTGTAGGACCCTGCTTGGAACTCTAAAATGCTTTTGCAAGCCTTCTGACCTGGAAATGCCATGAAACCTGTCAGTACCAAGTGACAGTAGGAAGGAGCCCATGGAGAAGTTGTGTTCCAGGATGGAGGAGATTTGGCATTGCAGTGCCAAGACTCACAGTAGTTTCCACTGCAGTCTTGACTACCAGACATATTGGACAGTAGTTTATAAAATCTCCATCTATACCCTCAGGATACATTTGACAGCTGATAGCACTTATCTTCTCATAGATGACTGTGTTGTATTCACACCAGATCTATCTTGAAGAGTTCAAGAGACTCTTCCTACCACTACTAGCATTGGCAGCACCCTGGTTTTGGTAAGCAGTTTTGGGTGCATACCGAGTTTCAATCTTTTATTGGGACCCTCAGCTTCCTCTTTTAGAGTTCCTTCTTTATGTACAGCAGTAACCTTGGCTCAGAGGACTCTAAGAAGTCAGCTCATCTTTCTTCATACCCTTTCTCACCACAAATTAGTTAAGACAACACATAAACTATGTAACTGGTAGCTACACCAGATAGTAGCCTTCTATTTTTTCAGAGAGTAAAGTTCTCTAGAAGTTGGGTAACACTTACAGCCGCCACCTCAGTTCCTTTCTACACAGATAGATGCAGCTGTTTGTGGTTTTTCTCCCCTCCCCAGTGTGTCAGTCTGGTAACACCCGGTAATGCACCTGGTGGGTGTTTCTGAGACTGAGGAGCAAACAGCACTGAACACACTTGCTGCACTGGCTGAGAAAGAGCACATGATGTTACCTTCAAATAGCATTTGAAAGTGGCAAAGGCAAATAACCCTTCCTCTGGTTACAGGCCAAGTTGAGAACTCTTCTAATTTAATCCAGCTCTGTAGGTTTTAGCAGAATCTGTCCCCCAGTGGACCCGAACAGATCAGAAACCTAGAGATCTAAGAGATTGCTTAACTTTTCAACAAATACTGCTATTCTGAGCTGCCTGTGGACAGTTCCTTCCTATTAATAATTAAATACACTTATAAAAAAGTAATTTTCCTTCTTGATTAAGAGGATACCAAAGGTTTCCCAGAGTTTGGGAGATGGTGGATGCATAGCACCAAGACAGCCCCAGCAAAAGAAAGCCATGTGTGGGATGAGAGCTTGGTTAATAGAGACTGTTCAGAAGGTGGTGACTGGAAGCTGCAGAAACTTCAGCTTGAATTTGGCTTCATTTCACGAAGCTTTGCCTTTGATTCGGGGAAGAGTCCAGTTCAGAAACCATGTATTGGGAAGGATTCTGTTTTAGAGAGTTAAGATGTGTTTAGTTAATGCCATTGGCTGTGCAGGGCTCAGCACAAGAATAACCTGTCTCTTGTAATGTTCCAAGATGTGCAACCTAGTGCCCTGACAAGATGGTAGGAGGCCACTGTCGTGGTTACATTCCTGATACTGGCTGTAAGCACTTGCTGTGGTACACGAGTGTGCAAGGAGGAGAGATACAAACCTAAAACTCTCCCTCACTTCTGAAGAGATGGGATATCTGATGTGAGGACTGCATTTACAGGGCTGTCTTGAGAATGTCCATTGTGGCTAGGTGAGGGCTGTGTGCTCCCTGAGGATGCTGCCTCAGGGGGTAGAAGGGAATAAGTCTCCTTGGAGGAGCATCTTGAGAAGTGAGGAAGAAGATGATACTTCGATTTCTCTGCACATGTTCTTCTGGGACGTTGCTGCAGAGTTCAGTGTCTGTTCAATCTTCTACTGGGTCAGTCTGGGACTCAACATACCAGCCTTATCCTTCACTTCACTCTCCCAGGACATAAAGTGGGAGAATAATATATCCACCTCTTGAAGCAGCTTTCATTAACTAGCATTTGAAAACATGTTAAAGATTAAAAATAATTGCAAGAAAGACTTTTAGTCTTTAGACTTTAAGTTAATATTGAGTTTTACCCTTTGTGGAAATTAACTTCTGGCCAGTGCTTTGTCCTCTTGAATATTAATGCAATTGTGGTATATCTCTCTCTATATATATATAGAGAGAGAGAGTTAGTTAAATATTTAGCTATACATCAATATACCCAAAGAAGTATACACTGAAGTCTATTAAATGAGGTATTCTAGGTGCCTGATAATTAAAAATATTCAATTAATTTACATACATGCACTTGTCTGAAAAATTTTAATTAACTTATAACCAGCTGATTGAGACTCTATGTGACCGTCGCTACTCTTTACTAGTTTAAGAATATTTGTGAAATTTGCAAATTTTGCCACCTTAGAATTCTCTTTATAATTTAAAAGTCCCACTCAGAAGCTTTGCAATCTTAACACATCCCAGCTATCCATGTCTTACCAGTGGTTTGTGTTGTTAATTGTTTTGTGCTACAGTTTGTAATAGCATGTGTGACTCTGGCTATGGACTTTGTCACATCCGTGACACATTCTGAATATATGCAGATGCACAGGAGAATGCCTCTGTGTGTCCACCATTCCTCTCTACAGACTGTCATGGCTTTGAGTTTTTTCTCCTTTTTGGTTTCTGATTCAAGACAACAACATTTTTTGTCTTCTTCTGTCAGTGGCTAGTGCCTTCCATAGACCATTGAGAGCCCAGTCTATCAAAGCCTTTTTCAGAACTGCAGTATATTTTATGAACTCATTCCTTTCTCCTTTTCCTCTTTATTTCTTTGACAAAGTTAGAAAATGCAATGTCTTAAGATACTGGGCATATCAGAGAGGTGCCTTGTAATAATGGTTATAAACATGCAATGTTGAACAATATTACCATGTAAAATGAATAGTTTACACCCCAGGTCCATTTGCTTTAGTGGGGCTCCAGGCATGTCAGTGTGAGAAACGTGGCCTGTAAATCCTCACCTCTTTCTTTGCAGTGTCTCATTTTGGACAACTGCTGAGGATGTAAGCAGCTAGAGACAGTGTGGTACCTCTAAAGTTGGGAGTGACACAAAGACCTTGGTGTGCCCTCCAGCCTTGTAGAAGCTTGATTATGCATCTCAAATTTATGACTCGCTTTCCAATCAGTAGTAACTGTTGTTATTGTAGTCCAAGAGTAGTAGTTGCTATGTTAGAGTACCTGAAATGAATGGTAAGTCTCCTTTCACTGTCAGATGTTGAGCATGCGAAGGCTTGGACAAGTGACTCACTGCAATAAAGCTGATGACGTATGTTGACTTATGCAGCTCTATCAAGGAACTACACTTCCTTCTTGTGCTACCTGAACTTTATCCACAAACAGAGATCCAAAGTCAGATGTCATTGTGAGAAGAGATGTCAATAGTAACAGCAGATATTGCAACACTTATTTTTTAGCATGATTTCTCATAATTACATTGTAAAAATCCATGTTTTCGTCTTTCCCTGCACAGTAGGGATGTCCAGGTAGAGTTGTTTAACAGCTGTAGTAGTCTTACAGTATTTTGAGTAAACATAACAAAAAGGAAGGAACAAAAGGAGAAGGAAGCAAAAGTTAATCATATGCTAGAAGTTGTTCCTATATTTAATAGCTGGAGCTGAAGTGCTCAATATAACATATTTGCTACTTATATCTTTTTTCCAAAGTAATTTGCAAGTATTCAGAAATTAATCCTCACATCATTTGTGTGGACTGAGTATAAATTTTTTTTCAGAGAAGCAAAATAGAGTTGTCATGGTACAGTGACAGAAAAGTTTTGAACATCAGAAAGGGTTTGAGTTTATTGTGTCTCTCCCAATATGGTAGCACTGGAGTCTGTGGTTTGGATACTTTGGCTGATGGTGACTGAGGGAGGCTTGTGCAGACAGTGCCTATCCTCTGAGTGTGCCAGGGGCTCAAGCCACCTGCCTGTTAGGCATATGTTGCCAATAAAACATCCACTTTAAATGCAGGATCTTCCATTAAAAAGTAACTTTCATTTCCAAGCAAGCTTTATGTACACAGCCTTATCTAGAGAAACCCAGATTGCCTCCACTTTGAGATAACAGAGAAAGAAACCTTAGCCAGGACCACATCTCAGTGAATGAAGCAAGAGCCCCTGTCGTAGGTGCTGCCTGCTCAGGGAGGAATTGTTCTGCACCAAGCAGGATCCAAAGCCTGTAGACACACAGGGTGGATAGCTTGTGCATGCCTTGAGGTACAGCCAAAATGTCTTTCCCTTCTGATACTATGGTCAAAATGTTTTTTTTTCAATGTATTCTTTTCTGCCCTATCATTTTGATATGGTTAATTCAAAGTCTGAGATTCCTTTTTTGCTGAAAGCTTCTTCAGTTCCTAGAACCAGGTATATATTTCCAAGCAAAGAAAGTCCATCACGTAAATCTCTAAGAAGAAATACTCCTTGGCACATAAGCCTTAGTGGCAAATGTTTAGCACTTCCTCACAGTAGTTTTCACCACAGTCCATTGAAGTACATTGGGTACTCTGTAGGCAGGAGACACAGTTCTGTCCTTTGCTTGAGTTTTTTCAAGTTTACACTAGAATTCATACAAAACATGTGTAGAATGGATTCATTATATCTGAACTCAGTATCACAGTGACTAAATGCCAAGTGAACAAGTGCTGCATTTTAGCACTGCGTTTCCTCTCTCTCCTGCTCCTATCCTCCAAAACATGTTTAGCCCTTGCCTGTTATTGTTCAATGTTTGTAGAGTACAGAGTAAAACTCTGAGATAGCGACTCAAAGTCAGTCTTTCCAAAAGAATCTAACATTTCTCAAAGATAACTTTGTAATTTGGATTTAAAAAAAAATAATCCACTTTGCAGGGCATCTTGCTGGTGTGAGAGTAAAGGTGCTTTCTTTTTTTTCCTGTAGGGCGAGATATACACCTGGTTTGTGCTTCCTCATGTGCCCTGTGCCAGCAGGAATGACTCTTAAATGCCTATGTTGTGTATTGATTCAGTGATATAAGCTGTTTCCCATCAGGGACTCCACATGAAAAGTGAGTAGTTATGGCCCAGTTTCTATTGTTTGCAGAGGCTGAGAGTTCTGTAGTGTAAAAGAAAGTCAGACCCTGAGGCAATTGCTGGTTTCGAGAACATAAAATCGTTGATTGGTATAAATAATGCAAGTCCAGTAAGCAGTATTTGAGCATAAATTAATTTTTAATTTCATAAACACAGAGCAAATTTCTCCCCTTTCTCCTTTTCAAGCAGAAAGTTGAGTAGCAGAATAGGTGGAAAAGAAAGGTACTTTATTTACCTGGAAGGTCTGTACAGCATAAAGCTTTGGAGACTTTGACTGTCTTCGAGAGGAATCTTATGACCTGCAACAGAGCAGGAGGAACTGACAGTAGCCCCTGGTGAAGGGTTTTCAGTTAGGACTGGGCTTCACAGAAACGGGAATTTTGGTAGGTTATGGCCCTAGCTGAATGTTCTCAGGTCACCCTTGGTACCTCCTTGTTTCATGATCAAATGGCATGTTGTTCTGCATGAGAAGGAAGAAGAAAATAGATTAAACTGTCCAAAGGTTGGTGGTAGGACATTCTGAGACATCAGTAACTTACGTTGCTCCAGCCTTTTTGCAAGCTGCTGCTGCTTTCCTGCAGGATGTGGCATTGGACTCTATGTGCCACAGTGGCAACATCCAACTGTATGGATAACTGAATATTTTCTGAATATTTCTCATCTCTCTTGAGGAAGAATTCATAGACATGGACGTAAGTGGGAAGAAAAAGAAAAATGAACCATGCAATTCTAGAGCATCTCGCCTTGTGTGTTCAGTTGCATAAGAGTTTCTATAAAGTCTAAGTTGTTCAAAACTTATAGAACTGTAACTATGTCATTATAATATTTTAATTTTTCTATGTGCAGAGCTTCAACTAATTGTGTTTGAGCTCACACCAAGTCAAAATGTTTATTTAACACTTTCTAGTAGTGGGCACACATACAGTCTATGTATCTTGGCAAGATGGCAATCAAGGTAGGGTTTGGTTTTTACTACATAAACTGAGCTTTCACAGAAAAACTAGCATGTTTAGTTTTGTTAAACTGTTTGAGGTACCTCAGCTTTTCATTGAGAACATCAGCACGGAAAATTAATTTCTCCCTGGCTGAATGCCTAAAGCTACAGTCACTGATTTAGTCGTATTTACCCAAGGATTAGATCAGAAATATAGGTAACTAATACCAAACTAAATGCACTAGAAACAGGACCGTGTTTCATGAGATAAGATGAACTTCTGCCTACAAAAAGAGGAATTTTTCTCATTAAGAAAGATGATTCCAAAATATCTGGTAGCTAAAGCAGTTTAGAGCAAACCGAAATGGCAAGGACATGGCTAATGTTCCTAAAAGAGAAACCTCTAGTTAGGAACAATTTGGCCACATAAGGGGAATGACAGAAAAGCTACTGAAACTACACTGGTTTCAGGTGTCCAAGAAAACTTCCACAGATCCTACCACAGACCCTCTTACCACCTCAAGAAGAGGTAGTAGTAATAAATTTAAGACAGTGCTTAACATGCATCATATTTTGACAACTCTCTCCACCAAGCAAGAGTTGAACAGATCACTCAGGATGAGCTAGACTGAGCTAATTGGCTAAATCATTTTTTAGCCAAATCAGTTGTATCTAATCACTGTTATCTGTAGTCCTCTCTTGTTTTCTCTTCCTTCAGAAACACACTTATACCTGTTTCAAAAAAATGGTCGTAGACATCTCTCTGTATTCAGGGTAATGATAGCATGTTTCTCTGCTAGGTTTGGCCTCCTTGGCAACTTAACCTTGTTTGAAGACCTGTCTTTTCTTAAGTTTTTTGACCTTATTATTTCCCATTTCCTCTCTCTTTTCCTGTCTTCTTTGTCCATGACTGCTGTCCCTTCCCTTTCATTGGTTTCTAGGGAAAAGTTCCACCATGTTCTCTCTTTGGCCTTCTTACTGCTTAGCCAAAACCTTCCTGAGCACTTTGTGAAGCTCTTGCCTCCTGAACACCATGGCTGTTTGTTTTATTCCTCTTTGCCTCTGTGAAACCATAAGTACTGCATTTGCCATCAGCTGTTACAGGGGAAAAAGCTCTTTAGTGCTCCAAAACATCCAAATTTAGATTATGTGACATATTGGAAGTATGAAATAAGCATTAAGTAATGGCAACCCTGTCAGTTAGAATTACAGTCCTCCATCGTTTTGGGTCTTCTTTACTAAAGAGAGATGGTGTCACAGTTCAGAAGATAAAAACTAAGGGAAAAAAATTATTCTGACTGGTCCCCTCTATTGCAGCTGGCTTTGAAAGAGTAACATCAGAGTCCAAATTTTCTTTGGGTGGATATTGGAGTATGTTGGTTATGAGCCACCAGGAGGGTGCAGACCAGATCAGAGAGAAAGTGCTGATTAAAAAATAATTAAAACCAGTTCTCTTGCTTTACAGCATGTGACACTGGCCAAAAATTTTGAGTTAGTAACTCTGTCTACACAAGTGCTTTTTGGTTCTTTTTTCCTAATCTTTATTCACCTTATGGATATCCTAGGACATTTTAAAATTCTCCTTATGTCTGCAACCCCTGTTTCTTGAGCTTCAGGTTGGTTTTAGTGAGGGTATGTGGAGAAATCACAGGGGCCCCATAATGTGTCAAATATCACAATAGACCAGCATTAATACTGGCAGATAAAAGCAGCTGCAGGTTACTTAAGAGGGTGTGTGCAGTGTAATGGAAGAGAATTCGACCATGGAAAAAACTAGCATCCAGTATTCCATCATTAAGGGGAGTACATTAAAGCAGCTGCAGAATTAATAGCAGGAAATTCTTTCTTTATGATCCATGAAATCTTCAATCTATATTATCCTATTCTTCCTAACAACTTCTAATTGCACAAGTGAATTTCCTCACTTATTAATTTTGCCACATAGTGACTTACCATTCAGAGTAAATTGCCTGAAAACAAAATTCTGTTTCATTTGACTGAACCATTAGAATTAGAGGACTACGGAGTGAGTAGCATTCCCAGCAATTATATATTCCTTTCCTGCAGACAGTGGAGAGAGCAACTATTGAAACTGGGGTTTGTGGCCATGGTGGTCAGAGTCCCACAGAGATAGTTGTCGCTGACACAATGAGTGCACGTTCCCTCCTGAAAGAAGAGCACTCACTTGCCATGAGGCTGCTCTTTCCTCACTGTTGAGCCATTTGCTAGGCTGACAAGCTCGTAATATTTTGTGGGTGGCAAAATGATGTCATTTTACTCCAACAGCTTGTAGTAATTTCCACTCCTAACCCTTCATGAGAAGTACAAATTACTAAAGAAAAGGGGCTATAAGCTTACAGATGGCAGTATCGCTTTTCTTTTCCATTGAGATCACAATATCCTTCTTTCTAGCTGAATGACAATTGGGCTGTCACTAAAATTACATAATGCTATGTCCCCTGAGGGGTTACGGCTTGGGATTCAAAGGACGGCTGTCAAAATACAATTTGCTCTATTCTGAGCTTTGAAAGTCTCTTAGGGGGTTGTACATATGTGTTTGTCTTTTTCTTCTCTTTTTTTTTTTGGTGTATTATGGGTAGAGTTAACAATGAAATGTAAATGTGAAAACTACATTTCCATAGTAAGTTAAATGATACACACGAGATGCAAATGACACACTAAATTAACTAGTGTTTGCTGTAAATCGTGGAACCCAAAATCAAGGCTTACACAAATGGCAGCACTATAACCACCCAGTGGATTTTGATAGCCTATAGTAAAACTGGCTTTTCCCTTTATTTTGTATACTATCACATCATACAATAGGTAGTAAAATCTGCCCTGATTTTTCAGGTTTTGTCTGATGTCTTGAAGTCAGTTGTGCTCTAATAGCATCCACTGCAGTACACCAAGTGCCTGCAAACTACTATGAACAAGAATTAAATCAGAGTCTAAGTACAGTCTTTGAATGTGATTAGAAGGGAAAACTTGTATAGTTTCAGAAGATTTATCAAAAATTTCCCCAAATAAGAATGAGAAACAAAAGGGAGGGAGGGCAGTTTGGGGAAAGATTGGAAAAAATATCTTGGTTTGGGTAAATGTTCTGGTTTAGCCTCAGTGGGTGCCCACTCCCCCTGAGTGGGATGGGAGAGAAAATCAGAAGGATCAAAGTGAGAAAATCTGTGGAAAACACATAGGTTGAGATAAAGACAGTGTAAGATTTAAAGCAGAAGATGTATGCACAAGCAAAGCAAAATAATGAATTCAGTCACTACTTGCAATTAGCAGAAAAATGTTCAGCCATCTCCAAAAGAGTTGGGCTCCATCTTGCATAATGGTGACTTGGGAAGACAAATGCCATAACTCTGAACTTCCCTTCTTCTCCTTCTTTCTCCCAGCTTTTATTGATGAGCGCAACATCATGTGGTGTGTCATGTCACTCTAGTCAGTTGGGGTCAGCTGATTGAACCTGACCTTGTACAACAAGCAGTTCTGCATTCTCCCAGTCCCTGCCTTGGCCTTCTGTCACTTCGGTGGTGTGATCTGAACCACTTACAGGTTCAGATGTTTTACAAGGTAAAAATGTCATCGACCACCTCTGCCTTCCCCATGTCTCAGGTAATCAGATCTCCTCTTTGCTTCTGAGGAAGTCCCACATTTTCCCTAGTCTTCCTTTTGTCCCCATCATACCTATAGAAGGGGTTTTTTTGGTTGCCTTTGATGTCCCTGGACAAATTTAATTCTATCATAACCTGATCCCTGGCTGCTTGGAAAATTTCTCTGTACTCCTCCCAGGCTACCTGTCCCTGCTTCAACTCTCTTGTTTCATGTTTTAGTTTGTCCAGGATCTCCTTGTTCATCCATACAGGCCTCCTGGTGTTTTTGCCTGACATCCTCTTTGCTGGGATTCATCACCACTGAGCTTGGAGGAGCTTGAATGTTAACCAGCTTTCTTGGACCTCTTTTCCTTACAGGGTTTTATCTCATGGTACACCACCAAGCAGATTCCTGAAGAGGCCAAAGTCTGTTCTCCTGAAGACCAGGGTAGTGAGCTTGTTATGTGTCCTGCTTGCTGCTCTAAGGAATTCCACCATTTCATAGTCACTGCTGCCCAGGCTGCCCTTGAGCTTCTCATTCCCCACCAACCCCTCCTTGCTGGTAAGAATAAGGTCCAGCATAGCACCTCTCCTCCTTGGCACCTCTGTCATCAGCATATACCAGAAACCTCCTGGTTTGCCTGGGCCCTCCTTTGTTGTTCCTCCAACAGATTAGGTTGCTGAAGTTGCCATGAGGACCAAGACTTCTGAGCACAAGACTCTGTCTGTCCATACAGTGCCTCATCCACTCTGTTCTCCCTCCTGGTTGAGCAGCCTGTAGCAGACACCCACTATAATGTCATCTGTCCCTGTGTTCCCTTTAATCCTGTTGTGTAGGGTCTTCAATGGCTCTTCATCCAGCCCCAGGAAGAGCTTCATTTACTACAGCTGGTCATTGACATAGAGGCCTACACCCATTCCTTGTTTTCCCTCTCTGTCCTTCCTAAAGAGCCTATGTGTAGAAAATTCCATTTCAACCAAAACTAGTACAATAAATCAACTAAGTAGCCATGTTGCTATTTGAAGGAATGGAACAGAATAGGGCAATTTTTATGAAGGCCATGACAATTTCTGAAACGCTGTTCTTGTTCTGTTTAAAATTGAGGACTGAAGAGAAGTACATGCACACTGTTATCACAGGATGAAAAAGATTTGGGTAAAACATTTCCAAATTACAAAAGGCAGTGAACTCAGCATGGACAACTAAGATATTAAAACAGTAAATGTAGAGACTCAGCTTTTCCTGCTCGAATGATTGTTAGCTGGGCTGGATGACACCTCTGGTGTTTCTTACCAGAAGGTCTCAGACAGCTTCTTGCTTTCCCTCACTGCTTCCAGACATCAGCATCCTCTGGTGACACAACTTCAGCTGCTGTTGTAAATACATATCAGAAAAAGGAAGCTCTTAAGGAAACAAGCCTTGCTTTGGCAAAGTCCTTAAAATGGGAAAATATAAGTGAGAAATGGGAAGCTGAGAAAAATAGAGCAACAAAGCTGCTTCTGAGGGGCCATTTTCCCCACCTGCAAATAGTGCTGTATTACTTGAGTAGTATAGAAGAGAAAAAAGTGTGACACTAGCGTGTGTGTGGGTCAGTGCACCTATTTCTGGACTTTATCAAGCGTGACAGTCTCTTGCTGTAGATTGCCTTGGTTGCCAGCCAGAAAATCACACTTAAAAAAAACCAGACAAACTGAATACATATATAATATCACCTTCTGAGGTCAGAGTCACAGAAGGGAAGTAGTTGTCTGTGACATGAATAGAAAAGGAAACATCTGCAAAAAAAAGTCAAACTCAGATTAGATATTAGTTCCATTTTAGAGATGCATTTAATATTGGGGGTTAAGACAACTAAGAGATGTAAAGTTGTTAGAATACATTTGCTGGTTGGCTGTGTGGGAATGGATGAGAGGATGAATGATTGTTTTTATTTGCCAGTCTGGTTTGTGCAGGAGATTTGTGGGATGGTACTCAGGCATGAATGGGAGCTGTTGGCTTGTTTAGTCTAGCAGAACAAAAGCTGAGAAAGGATGCCACTGCTACCTCTAAATACTGTCAGAGGGAAAAAGAGTATTTCATTGAAAGGACAATGCTGGCACAGGAATGCCCTGGTATGAATGAGCTATAAATAAATACGGGCTGACTATGAAAAAAGTTCATAATCCTAGGAAAGGAACTAACTTTCAGAGTGGTGTAGGCAAAAAATCCCCAACCTGTCATGTATTTTAAAAAAGAGCAAAGACAGTTTACAAGTATCATTGTACAATGCTATTATCTAGCAGAATGAGAACTAAAATCCATTCACTCAGGTCTTTTCAAGTCCTAGGCTCCCTTGGTCCTAGAAAATGTTTACATCATTACATGCAATGCACAGCCACCCTGAGTACATATTGCCCACCAAGGACTTTCTTTGACCAAACACAACATGTGAATAAGTAAGTTGTTTGTCCTATTTCATCTCTGCAGGCCAAAACAATCACTAGAAATAAGCTGGTGCCTGTCAGCCAGAGGAAGCTGGTTGCATAGAGAGTGAAGAGGCAGTGGGCTAGGTTTGGGGTATCAGGATTATTTCTCTGCAAAGATTTTGAGACAAATTGTGCTTCCAGAACTGAGGTTGAGAGCATGGAGGACCTGGGAATATGGTATACATGCACAGGGGCTGTAGGATTCTCTGGGAATCGTTATCAGCAGTGACTTCTGACATCCAAGCATGAGCCCCTCTTTCTGATGAACAATGTGGGATACTTGCTGTGTATTGGCAATTTTCTCTTGATTAGGAGGTTAGTTTAGATCAGTTGTTGCAAATATCAGCTACCACCTGTAGCTTCCTTTTTTTCATGCTTTTTCCCCTAGATATGTGTTGTCACCCAGAATGAGCTGCTGATAACTGATCAGTGAGGAGCAATTGCAGCAAGCATGAGTGGTTGCTGTTGGTGACTCTGTCCTTGGGACCTTTTGCTCTTTTCACTACCTGCTCAGCTGTTCCACAGTGCTCACTCTGGGAGTGGCATTTGGGAAGTTCAGCTCCTTGGTGTCAGTCATCTTCATGTGGGAGGAAACCCTGGCTGATGAGCAGGATCTGACTGTCCTTGGGCACAGGAGGCAGATGCTTGTTGGCTGGAGCAGCAGGAGGGCAGGTGATTCTGGTGTTTTGTGTAATAAGAGGATTACAAGGTGCAAAACCATAGCAAGAGTGAGGGAATAAGGTCTTTGAGACTGATTGAAGTCTCTTGCATATCATCCCTTTCCTGATATGCCTTCACCGTGTGTGATGGGACATGGATACAACTTAGATGTGTGAAATCCTTGTGAGTGTTCTTCCAAGTGACCTTAGAGAGAAAACAGTTGCCACTAGACTGCCTACAAAGCTACTTCAACTGTTCTTCTCCCCATCCTTTAATTACATTCCCAATGTAATTAATAGAAATAGGAGGACAAGAGCTAAAAAGAAAGTTTATCAGCTCTAGAGGTAGAGGGAACAGTGAGGTGATGGATGAAGTAACTGAATTTTAATCAAGATGAAAATCAGCAAGCAGGAAACGCTAACTTCCAAAAGTAATATTAACCTTATTAGCATTTTATGGAGAGGAAAAAGGTATTCTCAGAGAAAGATTTATTCTTATTGGCAGTTCTGACCTAGAAGTACTTCCTGCTAGTTGATGAGAGATGTACTTGTTCATCTGGGGAATGTTGAACTATTATACTCATATTTCTACTGAAAGTGATGTTGTATTTCTGTCATTTTTCAGTGGTATGTATCTTAGGTGGAAGCCTTAAATTCACACATTCATTAAAAATATTTCAAAATACCTTCTAATTGGTCTATTTTTAATTAATGTAAGAAGATCTTTAATTTAAAAGTCTGTTTTTTAAATGTGTTCAATGTATAGAGAAAAAGCAGACCAAAAATACACTCACAGGGGAAAGAAACCAGTTTGCTTAAGGAGATGAGGTACTTTCTGTGGTTGCACGGCTCACCTGGTTGTATCAAGACAGTGTTTTTCAAGGTCTGAGAATCAGTCATTCTCACCCTCTCTGATACTGCCATTTTGTTTAGGGTGTTTGTTGGTTTTTTCATATGCTGAAGAGGGGAAATAATCTGCACTTGTCTTTTTTTTTTCTTTTTTTTTTCAAGTCATGATTAGTTAATTACATAAGTCGAACACTACAGAAAGAAACTTTGTTTAAAAAAAGGGCTACTGCTTTGCACTTAAGGTTTCTGATTTGTTCTTAAATTACGACTCTGGTGCTTAGCTACTTTTCTGGACACTAGAGATTTGCCCTTCTAGCTTGGCAATAAGTGTAGTTCGAGTTTTTTGTAGTTATTTCATGTATATATAATAAGGAGTTTTGGAAGCCTAGTTTTGAGTCTGATTATAGCTTTCAAAAGTAATGTAAAATTTTTGAAGAATAGAGATCTCCAATTCTAATTTTTAGAGGTTTTTTATTTTGATAAGTGATTCTTGTTGGCTTTAAGAACGGCCTTTGAAAAGATACTGTAGCATAGAAGTGAGATGAGCGACCAGAGTCAGCATAGGCTCTAAGTGGAAACCAGCACAGGAAACTAAATGAGTACAAGGGCAGCACAACCAGGTCCTTCCTTGTGCTAATCCTGTGTAAGAGGTGATGCTAGAGTGAAGTGTTCAGAGAGGAGATGATATGGGGAAGGAGGAATCTGGAGGACACAGTTTGAAGTGAATTCTACCTGTCAGAGCACATTCGTGCCCTTGATTGCAAGCAGCAGCTTGTCAGCAAGCAAACGGTGCCAGGATGATCCTGTCTTGCTGGTTCTAAGTTCTGATCTTGCAGCAGCACAGATCTTTATAGGTATAAAGGTCAGTCTCTTGTCTGCATGTACGTGTGCATAACCAATTTTTTAGTCTCCTGACTCTTTCAGGAAAACACACTTTTCTGTTAAATAAGGTGAGTCTCTGATTATTACCCACTTTGCTATCCCGAAACTCAAGGACTTGAAGTTAAAATCTAAACTGAAAATAATTAAAATTGAAGGAATTATAAAAGTACTCTGGGACCTCCAACATAAAAAAATCATGTACCAGTTGGAGCAGGTGTAGACCAGGGCCGAAGAGATGATCAGAAGGCTGGAGCACCTCTCCCGGGAAGACAGGATGAGAGAGTTGAGGTTGTTAAGCCTGGAGAAGGCTCTGGGGAGACCTTGGAGCAACCTTCCAGTATTTAAAGAGGGCCCACAAGAAAGCTGGAGAGGGACTTTTCACAAGGGCATGGAATGACAGGGCAAGCGGCAATGGCTTTAAACAGAAAGAGGGTGGGTTTAGATTGGATACAAGGAAGAAACTTTTATTTACTGAGAGGCTAGTGAGACCCTGGAACCTGGTTGCCCAGAGAAGTTGTGGATGTCCCATCCCTGGAAGTGTTCAAGGCCAGTTTGGATAGGGCTTTGAGCAACCTGATCTAGTGAAAGATGTCACTGCCCATGGCAGGGGGGTTGGAACTCAATGGTATTCAAGGTCCCTTGCTACCCAAACTATTCTATGATTCTATGAAATACAACCCTCTCTCTCCCATGTTACATCAGCTTGCAGCTGTCTCATACTGATTATCTTTTAGTATTATTTGCTACTACTATTATTATTACATACAGATAATTGTTACACTTTTATGACTTGAACATCCTCAGCAGTGTGAGCACCCTTCTCCTAGAAGCAGGCAAGAAGTGCAGGGCAGGAGAACCAAGGAACAGAAACCTCTTTCCAGCTGGACAAGCAGCTGGGATTGAGGACCTTGTTGGCCAGGCTTTCTCCCAGAGACACAGCACTGTTACTGACTGGGCTGGTACCACCATACCTGTCTTTTTATCACTGATTTATTGTGAGAAAAGCTTCATCACAGTATGTGTGCATGCATATATTAAAAAAAAGTCATTTTTCTTATTATTTTAAATTTTAATATTAATCAACCAATTTAATCAATATATAATA
>WEIV01020003.1:1675-15722 GCA_013390005.1 Calyptomena viridis
TTCTCTGCCTTTCACATAATCTGAATATACTTTTTGTCTGGGAGGAATCAACCACATTGATGAGGAGACAAACTGTTGGGAGCTTAGTGAAGAGCAAGTAAAACATGTTTAAAGGCAGAAATGGTGGAACAAATAAGAAATAAACAAGACTGACTAAGTGTTGGTTAAGAGAAAAGGCCCTAATTATCTACTTATATTCCATGAATCTGAACACCAAGAAGAAAGAAGACTTACTACAGTATCAGAGGGTATAGTAGATGGGACTAATGAATTAAATTAAGAAAGAGAAAATTTAAGATAAGTACCAGTGAAATTTTCACAGAAAGCCGGAGCTATGAGATTGTATAATAACATCCTAAGGGAAACAGTGAAAGCCCTGATCCCTTGAGACCATTAAATCTAGACTGGGTAAAAATGTGGGAGTAAGAACGGTATTGCACTGAGAGGGAAGTAACCCAGGCCTTTCACATGCCACAGATTTCGTGATGGGCCAGCAAAACTGAATACAAAAAGGGGCACGCTCCACTCTAGCAGTCCTACAGTAATTTGTACTTTTGTAAAATTACCTCACCCCTTCCTTCTCTGCACAGCTTCTGCCATTCCAGTATTAGACAATCAATGTTTTTTCCCTTTTTTACGTCTTAAACATGAATAGCACAATCTTCCTCATATTAAATACTTTAGGTCCCTCAGTTTCTGTTTCTCATTCCTCATTGTGTTTCATTGTGTCATCTCTTAAGTAATTCAGCCAAGTTTTGAATGCATAATTTTAGACATGGAGAAAAAGGATAGTTAACCCCGCCCTCCAGGAAGCCTATTTTGCAAATTTAGAAGATATAGAGGCTATTTTTGCAGATATTTTGTATTTCAAACTCACATAAATTCTTCTGCTGCCAACTCCTAATGTATTTTCTGTGTTTCACTACATAAATTTCTTTTTCATTTTGTCTGTCTAAGCATTTCACATGGTCAGGAAAAAACTTCACATGAGGCTTCCTAAATTAGATCTCAGTTTGTTTATTATCAAGAGACAACAAGGGATGGAAGAACACCTGCAGGAAATGACACTGGCAAAATGGCTATACAATGACCAATTGCTAAGCTGCCATAATCACAGTGGATTGCACACACAATCCATGATATCCAACTGCCCTTAATCATATCTTGCCTTCTTGAGCTACTCATTAAATAATCTGGCTTTTTGGTCCATCTGATCTTACACACTTTTAGGTACACTCCTTCTACCTGGAGACACATCACAACTGAAACTATCTAATCAAAACACATCCACATTGTATTGTCCTACCATATGTGAAAAAAAGGACATCGAAGAGATAACAGCTTTCCAAATCAAAGATAAACTCATGAGGCATAGCAGCCTTGGCAAATATGGAGTTACCAAGGGAAAAATGACATATACATAAATAGTATTTAAATATAAATCTACTCACTAACAGACTAAAAAGCACTCTCTGGCATTAAACAATACTAAGTAGTTTTAAAACGATCCTTGAAGGATTTCAGTTCTATTCAAATGAAGCAGATGCAATTTGGTTTATATATGTAGAGATATAAGGTTTTATGCAATTTTAAGGTGAACTAAAATGCCTTCTTAGCTAATAAATCTAGCTAATAAATTAAGATCACAAATTATTTACCCAACTTATCTATCGAATTAAGAAATGGGAAAAAAATATCATAGGAGATACAAAGAAAAACATTTACCAATCAAAACCTCCATTCATTCCTTGGATTTTCTATAGTTCTACTGAATGTGTTGGCATTGCAAACACTAAAACACAGACAGGAATTGTATTACTTCCAGTACTTAAAATGTGAATGATATTATGCCTCTGAGAGACATAGCACAGAACCCATGGGAGTGGACCATAGCTCTTGGCAGGTAAGTAAAAGCAAATATAGTTTAAATGTTACTGAAAGTGTGCTTGCTTTTCCTTTGAGATCCTGGTGTTATATTCTTCTAATGGTTTACAAGCTCAGAATTTTATAAAAATAAATGTCATTTCACTTTCAAAAACAAATTACTGACTACATCTATATTGATAATACCAGCATATTAAAATTTCAGGTAACAACATGCATATTAATAGACATAAAAACGACAATTAACCAAGTTCCTACATAAGCTTTATGCATTTTTTTAATAAAATAAACATTACTTTCAAGCAATTTTTAAGGTGCTTCAAAAGTTGTTACAATGATTAATTTGTGTAAAGACCCTGACCAAGTTGTCATACATAAAGCCACAAAGCTTCTAAGTCAGAACTTACAAGAAATATTTTTCACTATTTCCTGATCAAGTTAGTTCAAAGCATTTCATAATGGCAGTTTGATTTCATTATATTATTATTATAGGCACTGAACCCCTGTATGCAAATAATTTCTTCCGCAGGCCAGGCACACTAGACACCCAGTGGAATCCCTAACTTTCACCACTCAGACTTACAGCATCTGCATTTTGGAATACCTCGGCACCTAAGAGTTTTACAGTTTTGGGTGGTGAGACGAGAGCACATGAACATTTGTAACACTGCCAAATCACGTTACCCTGCCTTGTTCAGCTTCACCAACAAGTGAAAATGAATTTAAACATTTTCCAGAGTCTGAATTATCTGGGTTTTAATGTTCTCAGACAATGTTTGGCTTTGTTTCATAGGGAAACTACAGCAGGTATTTAATACATAATCAGAAGAATATAACACCCGCTATATTCTTGCACCTGAAAGAAGACCATGTTTCAAGGATCTCATCGCTTCCTCATCCAAAGAAATAAACATTAGCTTAAAACCATCCTGGAGATTGATGAAAATAAAATTCTAACTTTTTAAACCTCAAACATCACGAACCAAAAAACTAAAACAACAGAGCAATGCAATTGTTCTTGAGACACAGGTCATACTCTATATTTTCTTACACTTAGAATACAAGAATTAAAAATCCTCACAAGTCATAGAGTTCAGATTTTGGACATTACAATTATCCTTCTTTCTTCAATAGAAGAAACAAACTTTAGGATGACAGCCTAATATGTTCTGCCTCTGGTTTAATGCCTCTTCTGTCCAGAGATAGCTGCAGCTCTCAGAACTAGGAAAGCTGGGACAGCTTCCCATGGAGCTAGTTAACAACAATATGTTACAGGCAGGCCCAGCAGAATTATCTTTTATTATGGAGTCCTATCCCCTTCCTGTGCACAACCTTGCAAATCTGGGGCAGTAGCAAAGAATGTCCTGGGAAGGTTTGAACCAGTCAAAACCAAAATAAATACAATTTTTTTATTTTTTTTTAATTTGCAGCTGTACAAAATACCTACACAAGGTTAGGTATTCATAACTTTGAAAGACAGGTTCAGAAAAAAGTAGTACTCTTAAGACTATTCAGTCTCCAGGAAAATTACAAAGAAACTATTTCTTATGCTGCAGGCTTCCACAAAAAAAAAACCTCTGGAGTGGGACTGTGTGGTAACAGTTGGTAGCAATAGTATAGGAGAGGACCGTAATGGACAGTCCTTTCCTTCATTAAAAGCACATATAGTAATAACAGATCTCCGTCACAACAGACCTCCTACTTCTGTGCTGCTAGGACCATAAACATGGCCCACTCTTTTTACAAAGGAGATTTGTGTCAGCTCTTCTTCATTGCATGATCTTATGGGGAACATTTTTAGATCAAGTGCAGTAATTTTGTATTGGTCAAGACAGCAGTGCTGTTATTAGCAGGATCTATACCTATTCTCTCTGATAGACCTGATTTTTCTCTCCATAGTCACCAAAAAAACTGTTGAAATTTGAAAAACAGTCCAAACTGTTCAGAAACTTCTATTTTTCCTACTGCCATCAACTGTACACTCTCTGACTTCAGAATATAACTCAGGCAAGAGCCAAATATATTAAAATGACAGCAAGACTTCCTTTTTATGTTCTCAGGCATTTTAGCTCAAGAAACTGCAAATTACGCAGAAGTTATTGGCTTTACAGATTTTATAAGCTGAATAATAATCACAACTGACAACATACATGTATTCTCTTTATTTAAGCTTGCTTTCTTACTTCCTATTAAGTAATTTTATTTGCCTGTGAAATCTGCTGAGTTTAGTCTATATCTCTGATTAGTACGTTCTGCAGACTGCTTCCTATATAAAAGGACATACATTCAGGAATCCGTGCATACCCAAATGTCTTTCAAGATAAAAAAGTCATAAAATTCAAAAATTTGAACTAACAATAGCCTAAACAAATTCAGACCAAAGTCCTCAGAGAAACAAAACATTTGTCCACTCATGGTGCTCACACTCTTTAGCACCATCATCCTGCAGACAGCATCCCATATTTTGAGAAAAATATCTAAACTGGCTACTGTGGACATTGGAAATTCCCATACAGCAAAAGCACCATACATAACTTAGCCATTTTAGAGGCTTTAATACCTTTAATAATATAACCATTAGCACTGCTACCACAAAGACAGTCAGTAGATTAGCCCAAGGCATGTGTATTTAACCTTATTTTCAATGAGAAGAGATATTTAATACTTCTCTAAACTGACATTTTTCAGAAAATGAGATTTTCCAGGGAGATGAGAACGATTTTTTTTTAGACATAGCAAACTTGTTACAAACAGACAATCAGTTATCATGAAATATCACAGAAGCATCATTACTTCACCAACACAATTTCTTAAACGTGAAAATACAATCTATTTTCTGTATGAAAGCATTTCTGTTTACAGCTAATAAAGTGCTGAGCCATGATGTGGCCAGAAACATCTACAATGGACACAGAAAAATTCTTATTCCATTTCTCTTTAGATAATAAAATTTAAATACTCTGTATCTTAAGAAGAATTTGGTTCTAGAATGGAAATTACATCTAAACTTTATATACAGAAGAGAAATAAATGCTAATGTGAATCAACTTGTCTAATTCATTTTGAAATAACAGTGATGTTTGCTCTATGATACTTTTAAGACTGTAACAAGTAAAGTAAATGTAGTGACTGAGAAAGTTAATATCATGAAACAATTCTAGGATAAAAAGGACTTCAGTGTGGCACAAAGCTTGTGACTAAACTGGCGTAGAAATTACTGACAGAGATCTGAAAAGAAAACCAAGAAATTATGATTCACGGAAATTATCAGTTAGCATATCCAAACCACACTTTCTACTGCAATAGCTACATGAAATCCTAGCCACTTTTACTTTATACAGAACAATATTAGCTATTCTATTTTAAACTAAAAAGAACATATATTTGTGTCTAAAAAAAACCAAGAAGCAAATAACACTGGTGTGAACAATTAATTTTTTTTAAGGGAGGCCATCCTCTTCCATTCTTTCCACAAGTGACAAACAATTCCTCTTTGTGCTATCTGGAGAAATAGGAAACCAACAGCTGTCATCTTCTCTAAAGATATCTTATAGCCACAGTTACAATGAAAGTAAAGTGAAACATCGAGAAAAGCCCTGCGGAGGACTTGGGGGTACTGGTGGATGAAAAGCTGGACCTGAGCCAACAATGACTGCTCACAGCCCAGAAAGCCAATTGTATCCTGGGGCTGCATCAAAAGCAGCATGGCCAGCAGGTTGAGGGAGGTGATTCTGTCCCCATACTCTGTACTGTGTTAACAACAAAGGAAAAAGTTAAGACTGCAGAAGTAAAAGTTCCAGGCCTCAGCAACCATATATAGTGCCTTTTGTCTAAACCTTTTCCTGTGCGGTTCTTCACATTTCCTCATTTGCCTGCTTACCTCTTTTACTGTGCTAAAACAATGTATCTTGTCAGGCCATGGATAAAGTTAAATGTCAGTTTTAGCAAACCAAAATGGTCAAGAGTAATATGGACAATTCTTATTTGTCGAGCTGGTAAGAAAGTCTGCTTGGTTTCACAAGCACAACAGTACCACCTAGATAGATGCTTTTAGCTCATAAGCTGCCTTCAGGATACTGTTTTTGATGAAAACTGATTTGCATACCACCAAGTCTGTGCTTAGAGTCTGCTAGTAGCTGATTTTGATCTGGATGCCAATGGGAAAGAATCAGCATAACTGAAAAGGAGAGATACAAAAGATAAAGTGAATCAGAAGCCATTTTCAGAAGTTCCTTTTTGGTAAGGTAAATGAAGCTATCTTTTCATTGGGAACTAATTTGAGCCTAATTGTTCACAAAATTCAAAACATGCCTCATTTTTTACTCTAGTAGGACTGACTAAGGCCTTTGTGCGAAAGTAGATTTCTGCTGAAAAACACCCCTGCTTTATGAAAACATATTAGTGTTTTCAACATCTGCTGGCTTGGGTGGCTGCCTGCAGAGTGCCAGATGCTCAAGTGGTGGCTGCTCCGTGTCAGCCCTTCCATATGAATGGGAAGCACAGAGTTCCCAAATCAGTTTAACCGATGTTACTTAGTTATGAAGACCTGTAAAACTGAAAGAATAATTTCAATCGCTATTCCAGGGATCTCTGAGAGCATTTTCATTTATAGCTTTGTGCTTTGGTGTTATTTAAAATTAAGCATATAGCAACTTCTGTTCTGCAGAACATCAGGGAACTGGGTTTTAAAATTTGCAGGAAAACTGTTCTATTTTGGCACACACTCAAGATGTAGATTACCTTTCAATTTATAGAAAAAATTCATACTCTTTAGCAAACTGTATGATTAGTCATCAAGGCAAAAATCTATGGAGTTTAAGTTGTAACTGTGATTAAGAATGAAACTGCAATTTGTCCTACAGTCAATAATTATAATTGTAGTGTATTTGGGTATCGGGCTTATGCCTGTGTGCACACAGTGCATTTAGTCCTGAATTCCCTGGGTGGCCCAGGAACTCCCCAGCTAGTCTCTGCACAGATAAGGTAATTCAGAAAAACACCAACTTGAGGAGAGGCCGCCTTCCACCTTCACAACAAAGTGCTTCAGTATTTAAGGAGCTGCCTGGGTTGGACCTTCAGACAGTTACAGAGATGCCTGCAGGCAGCTCTTGCTGAGCCAAGAGCAATAGACAAACACTATTCATGTGCTTCAAAGTGTTGCTTAACATCCTGGGTGGACAATATTGCCAGACCACATACAAGAATTAAGAAGAGTTGTTCAGGGAATTCTACCAAATTAAGCTGAAGATGTCATGCAATGATGCTTCTAATAGAGACTTGCACCACCAGCCTGTTCAAGAGATTTGGCTCATGTGAGCATTACCTTATGCAAAGATTCTAATAAGTTGATGTAGGTTTCTTGTGACACTTTCTTTTTTAAACACAGCCTGCTTAAGTGTCTGTGCCACACTATTTCTCGAAATGTCAAAGATGGTGAAAAGAAAGGCCGAGTGAGGAGAGACTTTAAAATTCAATCCTTTATCAACAGTTTACATTGAAATCCTAAAATGACAGTCTAGAATTTTACATACTAAAAATTTTGGAGGTTGTTCACAATCTTGTCCTTGTCACCTTTACAGGACTTTCCCTAGCCAATAATCAGAAAGAGAACAAGTACATTTTTGTTGTTCTCCTGCACCCATGTTTTCTTTTGTTAGACTTTGACAGAAGAGATTTCATTCATGAATGCAAAATATTCTCTCTTTATGGCACTAATTTTGTTATTGCAATGAACATATTTCCAAGAAAACAATACCATGGCTAGTAAAATTGATAACTTGTGCCAAAGGCTAAGACCATGCCTCTACTAATACAAATACTTATCTGTAGCCATCCCCTGTCAGGGCTTGTCGAGAGGTAAGTGTATCCCCTGCACTCCCCAGGGGATGGCTGAGGGAAACGGAGGCCGAAGAAAGTGCTGGCGGCTCTCCATGATTACATATAATACAAGTTTATTCACTCCAGGGCCACCTGGAGGGTCCAAGCTTATCTGGCATAACCAGGGAAAGAGCCCTTCCCATTTCCGGCCCCTGGTTCTTATAGGGGCTCCAGCCAATGGGAAGGGAGAACAAGGGAAGGGACAAACCATCTGGGGTCAAGGGTAGGGCACATTATAACAGAACATACCATAGAACAGAACAATAATATACAGTGAGAAATATATGCTAATTGCACACCACAACATTTATCTACACCAAGTTTTCACTTATTTTAAACCTACACCAGTGAGGAATCACAGTTATGAGATTGGCTATTGTAGACCCTGTACATAGATAAGAAATAAGACTTTTTTTTTAGTTAGTTTGCTACCAGTGTCTGTTCTATAAACCCATAAGTCTGGAACCTAATTTTGTAAAGTTCTAAGTCCTTTACTTCAACATATCTTAGATGAGTCTGACAACATGTATAACCTGACTGGCAAAAGAAGAAAATGAGAAGTATAAAAGATCTTGATCACCATTGTCTTACAATGCTCAACTAAGGGAAATCTCAACATTGAGCTTAATGTGAATTGAAGTTCATATACTTCTGTTTAAACACAGATTAGGAAGTCTGACAGATAAATGCCACTGAAAAGCTGACAATCTAATTAATACAAATAACTATCTTCCCTGCTACAAAAATGCTCTCTATTTTCTGCTGTGTAGAAACTAGTATAATAGCATACATTTTCTGAAATCCAAAAAGGAAAACTCAGAGTTACGTTTTTTCAGGTTATGCAGCGGGTTTTCCCCTGCCTATAGAGGCTAAAAAAACAATTATAACATTATCAAATTGAAATTGATCTGTTCTTTAGACATTTTACTTCTTCAGAGAAGTAAAGAAAAAACCCAACTTGTTTCATAACATAGTCATCCTTAAGCATACAAAGATTTTCTCACCCCGAAGATATGCAGATATAGAGAGTGCAGCTGGGAACCTAGGTACTGACAGGGGAAAGCGAGGTTGTACAGGTGCTGACATATTCATGTATTCAGACTACCTCTAGCAATGAAGGCGTTGCCTCTCAGCTCTACTCCACATTCCAGTCGGATATAGATGGTTTTGGCCTCACCTCTCAGAGAACCACTTTGCAAAGTTGGAAGTCATTTGCCTGCAAATGAGCTACTGTGCTCCTCCCCATGGATAAAGAGAAAAAGAAACTGACTGTGAGAGGTACTCAGCCTGGTGATTGCCCTGTTCCTGCAATGTGTTTCTTTTTATCCAGTCAAGAGTAAAAATTGCAATTCTACTCTTAAAAACTTATCTCGCCAAAAGTTTCCTGTTGCAGAGTACAACAAAAACAAATCGACCAATGTCTTTTCAGAGCACCTGTAAACACAATGGGAATCATGGGAACAAGTGTGTGCAGCACAAGGCAAAAATCTGAACTCTGCCTCAAAACCCAAAATCTGTAACGTAAGGCAAAAATGCAGTGTCTTCATACTGCATTTGATAGACCACCACCATGGGCACTAAACCTAGTGACTGCCCACGGGTGCTACAACAAGAGAAATGTTTACGAACAAAAGACACAAGAGTTTTCTGTACAGCTGAAATTCTGAAGACAGTTTTCAATTTGGTTCTAATTGTATATGTGGTTAATGTATGCTTAATTAATTTAATAATGGTCACTCCAATATTACGGTAGGGATTAGGATGACATTTTTTCCTGTAATACATCACGTGACTTCCTGGGACTGTCAAATACTTTTCTACCATAAGATTATTAGAGACTGGAAATGAGGCTGAGCTTTGCGGGGTTGATGCTCTGATGTGGGCTCAGCTAATGTAATGTTTTATCTAGACAGGATGTCTAGGTCGTTGGCTCAGCGTAGTGCTGTCACTGTGGTTCTTCCATTTCATACTGGCAAGAATCGAAGATTTTGGCAGAATGAGAGGGAATTTCTTAGCTTAATTTTCCATTCTCTGTTTGGTTTTTCTTAATCCAGCTGGAGTAGTTTACCTATTAAGATACATACTGAACAGAGTATATTGAGCTCTCTTCTCTATTTACAGCATAAAATCTTACTTTTGAGGACTTAATGCCTGCTTTAATGCAGCTCTTTGTTTCACCTTCTCACAACGAGAAACAGCTCTTGGAAGAATTCAGTGAAAGTCCCATGAGGTTTATCAAACATTTCTCAATCTTTAATTCTAGCCTGTAATACATTCAGAAGATAGGTCCAAATGTTTTCTACTTCTACTCAATGTTTTAGCTTTTTGCACAGGAACAAGGTTAGTGACAATTGTATTAATTACATGACAGAAATGCACATCAAATAAAATGATTGAAATAACTATATCAATTTTTTATTTAAATGACTCTGTACTATGTTAAAACTGTGAGAGAGAATAAGAGTTCCACACTAAAAAGACTTTCGTTAATGTTACAGTGTAGTAAAAATCCTAGAATGATCTGCAGAAAAAATATTATCCTTTCTCCTTTTGCTGTTGCCTTTTTCTTTCAGTGATAAATTCTGAATTGTAATGCAATTCTGACTTTTAATTTAATTTTTACAAAGCTATCAGTACATATTTTAAATACTGAAAATAATTTGTCTGTATTTTCATTAAAATAAACTGTAATGCTGTAAATCTTACATTAAAATATAGATGCACAGCAGTAATTAAAAAAAAATCAAGTAAAAAGCACAGCAGAACACTCCAATTACTGATAGTAATCATAGTATAATCTTGTCCTACCAAGTGTGTCTCCAGGTACAGTTTAAGGCTGTCTGTCTCTGCTTTAGGAGGAGTCCAATTCTCTGTTGTTTCCATGGCTTCATTTAACCAGTGAATGAATTCATCCAGTTTGCTTACAAACCCCTTACCATGTAAGAAAAAAAGAAAGAACAAGAAAAGCACATTTGTTAGCAAAATGGCAATGTGAAAAATGTATGATCAATTTTATTTTTTTTTTAGCCAAGAGAGTACAATTTTCTCTTAAAAGCATGCAAACAAAACAAAAACAAATGAACAAACAAACAAACACCACACAAATCCCCCCAAAATTAGAAAGCGTTCTTCTAGTAAATGAGAAGCAGAACAGCATTTCTGGGGATAATCTAATGTGATATTTTGGGACAAGACAATGTGAAATCCATATGACTGCAATGAAATGGAGAAAACAACAAAGTTTTAGAAGGTATTAGGAGGATATCTAAAAAGCTTCATAGAGATTATAATGAAAATGAAGCTAAAGACCTTGCACTGGGCAGATTGGGTGTACTGTGAGCACTGTAGGTTGACAAAAGGGCTGAACAAAGCTGCATTAACAAGGTATGCATAGTAGACTGAGAGAAGAAATTACTTGTCAGAACTTAGGTGTCGTGATTCCTGTTTTGGTTCACAGGATGAGACTCAGAGAGAAGAAATCAAACAGTAGATGAGGCAGAATATATAGCATTTAATATAAATATTGCTGATTGCATATCAGCCACACAGATGGTGCTCCGGAGAAGACAGGAGCTCCTGCTTCTCAGGAGCACCATTTATTTCAAGATTAGTACCAATTATATTGTCTGATTAAAAATAGTGCCCCTGAATTTACATGATTGGATGATACTATAGGCACATTCTGAGTACAGATAATTTTGCCTAAGTTTTATCCACCATGAAGCAAGAGAATAAACGGAATAAACTGACCGTGATGTTTATAAGCACCCTGAAAATTACCTTTGAAGAAGAATGTCCATCTATTACAAGCATTGTAAGACTAGATTAAGTTAGGTCTAATACTGGTTATATTATTAGTCATTAACTATGAATTTCACAGCATGGTGAGAATTTTAATTTCCAGTTGGATAACAACTCAGTATACACACTCAGTATCTCACTCTCACCACTTTATTTAAGGAATGATTTCTAATAATTATTAGTCCATTCAGATAGATGAAAGCAAGCTAAGTGCAGAACTTTTAAAGATTCCTGAGTGACTCAGGACCCCAAATCCCCTCCTGTGAAGTTGCACATGAAACTGGAATTCTAAACAAGACAGAAAAGTGAAACTGAGAAGTACGTGCACAGCCATGTTATGTAAAGTGCAATGCTAATAATCCAGACCAAGCAGAGCCACACTTCCTTCAAAATTCATGGTAGCAGAGTCATTTTGGCCCAGTACTGTGCTAAGAAGGAGGGTCCAATAATCAACTCTTGGCTTCCAGATGAAACAGCATTACTTCTGACCAAAGGTAGGCTCTGGCTGGAAGCTGCAGTGCCTACTGCAGGCATGACAGCACTACTGAGGCACTCTGAAGAATTTCATTTTTGTTCTTTTATATGAGTCCCTACAAGACCTCATGGTGAGGACACTACTGCTATCTCTACATTCATGGAATCCACTTTATATCAAATCATTATAAAGAAGAAAATTGTTATTGTGCAGATTTCATTGTAGGCTGTTTATCAGGACATTCCAGAAAGGGAGAAGGAAGACAGGGAAAGCAACCCAGTGGCTATGGTGACTGAGACAAAGTGCCATTACTCTCAGGCAAGTAATAAAGGTAGCTACATCTCCTCTCTCCCACAGCAGGCTATGCCACAAGGCCCATGGGACAGGGTGGGGGGCGAAATGTTCCCCTGGCCACATTGCTTGCTTTCTTCCAGCTCACAGTGGAGCATAAGAGATGCCAAACTGGCAGAGGAGTGGGAGACGTGAGCTGAGCAGGAGAGGAGCAGGAGGAGTAAAGTCTTTCTTGTCCCTCCAATAAATCTCTGCCTACATTTTAGCAATGTGCTGTCCTTGAGAGACAAGGTGATATGGTAAGCACAAAAAAAAAAAAAAAAAAAGACTCTCTCTTGTATATGCGTCATGTATTTTACGGAGACAGACACGTATAACATCTGCCTGCAGTACTCAATGTCTGTATGCCTTCAAAAGGGTGCTCAGGAACACTGAAGGCTTGCAGCAGTATAAAAAGCAACTATTAGTCACAGAGTTACTTCTGCCCTCTCACAAAACGTGCCTGTGTTGTAATGTCTGCTACTTCACGCTGGTGCTTAAGAGATTCCCAGTCAACTCCAGCCTGGTGTCCGTCCCCTCGCCGCCCAGCGCAGGTTGGCAGCGAGCCCCAGTGGGGAGCGGGGAATGCCTGGAGGTTCATTTGGGGGCCTGAACAAAAAATATAGATACAGTCTCCTACAAAACCACGATAAGCCACGTTATCGGGGGCGGAGGGGGGGTTGGGAGGAAGGAGAGGGGAAGAAAAAGCGCGGGACGTCCCCGCGCGCCCCGCGGGGCGGCAGCGGCTCACGGGCCGTTCTAAGCGCGCGGAACTGAAAATATTGGAATCTCAAATTGTACGCGAGATTAAATCCCGGCACGCCACGAACTACTGATCAAAACAATGCCCCGAGGCTTTGCTTTTTCTAGAGCAGTGCCCGGGATTCCATCCTGTTTGAATAGCCCGGTGCCGGTGAGTGAGGAAGGAGCAGCCTTTCTCCTCCCGCCGCCAGCTCGCGGCTCACCCTGCCCAGCAGCGAGGCACCTCCGCCTCGGAAATCGAAACCTCTGCAAGTGTTGCCTGTCCCAGCGGCTCGGGAGCTACGGACCAGGCTGCCCATCGCTCTGGGCGCTGAACTTCCCCGTTTCGCCTTTGACTTTTGGTGACGGCGCAGTTCCCGACTGAGGCTGAGGCCAGTGCTCGCCGCCGGCTGTGGCGGAGCTCTGGAACAAACGGCACGGCCTGGCTGGCCCGAGGGCAGGAGTCAGGCCTCCTGCTCGCTCACGCTCAGGGAAGAGCCATCTGCACTATCGGTGGTCCATGTAAGCTCCTCAAGTCTCATAAAATCGGGGAAGTCCAAAACATAACTTATCCCTGCCCGAATTGCCCCTCCACAAATTGACCAATATGGAGCCATTTCTGTGTAATCAGGATGGCCTAGTTAATTAGAACACAACTAATGACGCACATGCAGTCAGAGACACAAACAGCATTGGAATAGTTCCTTTTTTTATAATTTCAAATATTTCCTAGAAGATAAGATTTAAAGAAAAGGTTAAGATAAAATAGGTTCTAAAAAAAATGGGGAAAAAAACATTGTCTTACAATGAAGAAAATCTATTGTGAGACTGGCAGAACTTGAAACTATGCTTTAAAAACAGATTACAAGACAAATTATAACAAAACAAAAAATGAGGTTTAATATGCAATCCTAAATCCAAATCCAGGAGTATTCAGTG
>WEIV01020003.1:16031-30231 GCA_013390005.1 Calyptomena viridis
GGCTGCAAGCTCCAGCTTCAGTGCCACCTGGCACGTTGGAGTCGCGGCGGGGGACGTGATGCCCGAGGGGAGCCCGCGGCAAAGGGAGCACCGGCCGCGGTCAGCCCCGACGGGTTCTCTTCTGCCAGGCTGCACAAATCACAATAATCCTACTATTTTTTAAATTACGGCAATAAAATTTTATTGCAACCATTCAAAAGAGCACATCTGTAGAAACCGAAAACAGCGGAGGGCCGGGGGAAAGAAGGGGAGGGAGGGGAACGGGAGCCCGGGCCGCGCGAGGCCGCCGGCTGAGGGAGCGCCGCCCGCGCGCCGTGCCTNTGGCCCGAGGGCAGGAGTCAGGCCTCCTGCTCGCTCACGCTCAGGGAAGAGCCATCTGCACTATCGGTGGTCCATGTAAGCTCCTCAAGTCTAATAAAATCGGGGAAGTCCAAAACATAACTTATCCCTGCCCGAATTGCCCCTCCACAAATTGACCAATATGGAGCCATTTCTGTGTAATCAGGATGGCCTAGTTAATTAGAACACAACTAATGACGCACATGCAGTCAGAGACACAAACAGCATTGGAATAGTTCCTTTTTTAATAATTTCAAATATTTCCTAGAAGATAAGATTTAAAGAAAAGGTTAAGATAAAATAGGTTCTAAAAAAAAAATGGGGGAAAAAACATTGTCTTACAATGAAGAAAATCTATTGTGAGACTGGCATAACTTGAAACTATGCTTTAAAAACAGATTACAAGACAAATTATAACAAAACAAAAAATGAGGTTTAATATGCAATCCTAAATCCAAATCCAGGAGTATTCAGTGAAAGAAATAAAGTCATAGGATATCAAATTCTAACCAATACAGGACATTTTTCTTTTTTTCCCCCTTCATTTAACAAGATACACATGAAAACATTTTACATCCCTTCCTAGACACTTCTTACCTTTCTCTTATTTCAAACTAGGATTATATTTTTCTTTCTCCAGATATTTTTTTTTCATCATTTTTAAGGTGAGAAAGAGTTTCAACAGAAATAAACTTCGGTGAAGCCATGCTGATTTATACTAGCCAAGAGTCTGATCTAGACAGTATCACATTTATAATGAAAATACTGTAAAATCTACCCAACTCATACTTTGGTAGAAATTAATGGGAAATTAAACCATTGCATTTTCCATCCAAACTTTTTGGAAGTTGAAAGCTCATAGTTGGCTACATTGAAGCTAAAAATTACTGTACAAGAATTTCTCAGAGGGAAAAGAGGGGAATGGAAGAGAAAACAAGAAGCACCAATGTAATTCTCTGCCTTTGGACCAGCTGGTTCAATTTTGCAAATATAATAGTTCTGCACTGTGCTAGCAAGCTAGATCTTAAAAAAACTAGAGCTCCTACAGCATAAAGCTATTCTTATTCTATGCTGCTTAGTACAGAAACATATGTTTCTGGATCATCATTGGATGATTTGCAGCAATTCTTGCGAAAAGTTTGCAAATAATGATAAATCCCTTCCCATGTCCCACACAGGAAATTTCAAAACACTGACCTTTAAAACCTTCAGCTTTCCATTTTGTTTCATGACAATTTGTTTCATGACAATACAGATTTTCCTAGGGGGAGGAAGAAAGTCCTGATCACACATCTCTGAAAAAAAGCTAGAGCTAAAATGGCTTTGTTTGAAATTTGGCACATACAAAATTATTTTTTTATGGTCTAATTCTATTTTCTCTGGTTGGATAAGAATGAAAAGACAAACAATTCTAAGTATTGGGGGGGAAAAAAGCTGTAACTTAGTGTGCCTGCTTTGTTATCTTATAGAATGAAAATATACTCAATTCAATTGATCTGTACAATTAAGGAATTCATTAACTGAAATTTTAAAAACAAATTTGATAGGATTTTACTAAATATCCTAAGACTTCTTAATTAATGACCGTAACACTCAAATTTTTGAATGACAAGAATGAGAATTCACTTTCTGAATCATGCAAAAAGGGCAGGGATGGATCAGCTCAGACACCAAAGGCATGCACGGATATTGGGCTGAGGAAGCAGGTACCTGGAAATGTGGCTCCTACCCTTGTTCTGTTAAATACACAAGCATACAAAAGATACAGGTCCCCCACCTGCTGCACAGGGCTGCAAGGCTCTCTACACCCAGTGCAGCTGTGCAAAGGATCTTGGGTTAGGCAGCCTGGTGGCATCTGACATGTGGGATAAAAGAGTGGGAGAGCAGCTGTGGTGCTGTGCCACCAGTACAAGAAACCCTGGAGCATGGGGACAAGGCCCACAGAGGTGGACAGATGAACAAGTCTCACATGCAGTTTGTTACATTTAACTTAATAGGAGTGCGTGTGTTCTGTTTATCCCAGGTGTGTGTCACAAAAATTAAATAGTTTAAATGCACACAGAAATAGGTAACCCAAGCAGTTATATCCACTAACTTTTCAATTCCTAGTTTGCAGCAGCAGCAGACCCAAGGCTGATGCTTACTGCCATCAAACAAGTCAATCAGATGAGTTTTGATATCCACTGACCCTAGCTACATGCTCCCAGAGTTGGTGGCACAGCCAATGCTCATGGTTTAAAAAGACCAAGTAGAACCCAGGGGAAATATTATAGGCTGTCTGCAAAATAACAAGCGCTTGACCAACGAACAAACTTCTGGTAACAACCACAAAACTAGTGATAACAACCTAAGTGCTTATGATGCCATAGAAAGCATCCAGCCCCTGATGATATCCATGCATATTCTCATAGCTTCTCAGAGGTGTTGCTCAGACATCATCTCAGTGGAATGTGTTGACTAGAGCAAAACACAACTAAGACCTCCCAGAAAAGCTTTTACTGTCACAGTCATGAAAAAAAATGTGTTGACTATCAAGCAAATCACTTAAAATTATGCACAAATGCCTCTCAACTACATTAATACCACTTCTTGGACTAGAACTTTTAACACTTCCTAACTTCAGTTCAGTGGTTTAATTTTACTTTTACATTACAAGATCTTTCTTTTTCTTTGGTCAGATAGGAAAGTAAACAGTTTTGGTGTTCAATAATTTTAGCACTTCAAATGATCTCATTTAGACTTTGAAGTTTAGCTTTCATTAATTGAATAGAATGGGAAAAGAGGAAGTTTGCATTTCAGCTGCATCTATCACTTTATAAGTCCAACTTTTTTTAGACCACATTTAGAATGGAAACAAACCGAACCCCAGTTCTGTAGCTTTGAGCTTTAGTCTGTAAGCACATTTTGGGTTACCAAAGAACAGAATGTGAAAACATGGAATTTATATTAAAAAAATCTAACTTTATTTTTTGTTGTTACACTAAAAGCAGCAGTATCTTAGATGATTTTAGTAGATTTTTTATGTGACATTCCTTTAGACAGGGAATTTGGATATATGCAGTTCATATATTGACATTAACATTGCCAAAATTATGCCATAAAACAGAGGAAGCAACTGCATTCAATTAACACCATTATGAAAACTTTTATGGCATCCTAGATCAAATTTTGAGTTTGCTTTTTACGGAAAAAAACTTCCCAGATTCACTGAGCCTACGTGGCACAGGAAGAAAATCTATTTCAATACTTTTTGGCTTGTAATGTTAAGCTGTGCAGTTTTAACATCACTCAGCTTATTACTCTAACATTTCCATTTAACATGTATGCTGGTTTATACTTAAGCCAGCATCTTCTGGTCATTGCATTTGTAAAAGTACGAAGCCCTTCTAATGACATGAAGATTAGTTATAATAAAAATGACACACCAAACTATTAAATGCAAACATACTAAAATTATCTGCCATGATAGTTAAGAGTGATGGTCTACTGTGCTCCACAAAACTCAGTGTGTAAGCACTAGACAACGGTGCTTATTAAATCACTACCCCAGACCTTTTTTCTCTCCACCTTCCCTTTCATTACACAAAGGGAGTTCTCTTCTTAAAAGAATTGGTTATGAGGCTGTGTGCTTAAAAATGAATGTCCAATTTTGTAGCAAGCAGACAGTGTTGTAAAGTTTGTTCCCAATTTACAAAAAGACTGAGCTCGCAGAGGGGTCTGTGTACAAGGATGGGCTGGCTCTTAGGGCACTTCTATCACAGAATGCATTAAGAAAACCCTTTGTCTAACCACAAAAGGACTTGCATATTAGTCTCAGGAGGAACACATTCCTGCCCATGGACTTTATTTTCAAAAGGATAAAAGTGCACTTTCTTCATAGGCAAAGGTAAGTCAAAGAAATCCAAGTACTCAAGAGGATGAGGCTGCAACAAACTGCCACGGTCAATTTAATTGGAGGTAGAGCCAGAGCAACAGTAAAACCATTAGTAATACAGATGTTAGAGATCCCCAAGGAACCAAGATGCCACAATAGAAAATATTCTTTGTGTGATACTGTCAAGATTCTGTGGCAGGCAGTGACCACACAGAAGCATAAAATTGGCCAAACATGTCAGTAGGATGGAAATACTTAACATGCAGTTCAGGACGTATTCACAAACAATTCAGAAATAGAACTTAATGGCTTTCTGCTAAAAAAGTGCCACATTTACTCAATAACCCCAGTCTATGAGAATGCATGACTTTACTTTTCCCCCCCAACTGGGAAAAGATAGAGCAAATACTTTTCTTAGATTACATCCATGTAAAGACGCAACTTCTTCTACTGTTTACTATCTAGTTAAGCATTTTTAAAACTCTTAAGTTACACAAATCTTTCATGAGTCCCCCTTCTAGGCTTTGTGCCCAACCACCATACACAGAATTAGAAATTACTATTGAATGCATTTTCCCTAATGGGCATCTATTGAATTGGCTATGATTTATATGGTTACAGAGCAGAAAGTTCCATAACCACAGGCTGGTCACTGGCTCATTACTTTTCCTGCATTTAGAGTCCAAGTTATTTTTCCATATTGTATTCTGACTAGAGCAGCAATAGCAAAAAAGATTTTTAATTTTTCATTTCCTAAAGTCTTCTAGGTAAAAGAGCCAGAACTGTAAAGGTAGGATAGCCTTTAAAAGCATGATACAGAGAAACATGCAAAGTGTTACTTTTCAATCCATTATAAACAATTATATTTGAAGACAGTGAATCCATTCTGCAATAAAAAGTTCACTGTCCTGATGGGACTGTTGACTTTTTTTATGCTAACCTGAATATTAAGAATAACTCTTAAATTTATCTCAGTAGATACTTAAACCTTCCTATGATGTTACAAACGTCATTCTTTCTTTATCCTATGCCTTGTCTTACCTTTGGCTCAAGGAGAAGGCCTACTTTCTGCTTGAAAGAACTGCCACAAGGCTCCTGTTGCTGTTTGAAACTTGTAAGAACTAAAAAAGGATATTCTAAGTACCAGCAGATTGACAGTGGGGCTAAATAGATACAGCAAAAGTAAGCCAAATGCTTCCTAAACCCTGTTCCAGACAGGTATATTGTTAGATTAGCAGACAAGCTTCTAACACCCTGGTAACATTTCTCCCAGTCTTTTGGAGCATCGTTGAACACCCAGAACCACAGAAGCAAAATCCATGGGCTGGAATGACACTGATGGGGACATCCACATAGCACCAAGTCTAAGTGAGCTGGGCATGGGAATTTGTGAGGGTTCAGGAGTAGAGAGAACTGGTGGAAAGAAGAGAGGAGAAAGGTAAGAATATCTGATTCATCCATCACTTAAATATTTCTCTGGTAGGAACTCAACAGCAGTATGGACTGGTTGTAAATATCCAGAGAGGAGGGTAATGATGCCAGGCATAAAAAGTGACTGCTGGCCTCTCCTCATGCTGAGTTGGCCCTGCTTCCCACTTGAGATGTAAAGTTAACAGGCATAGGGCCAGACAAAGTCTTAGGCCTCATGCATTCATTCAGGCGAGGACAGAGCTCGGGATGAGAAAATATGGGAGGCCAGCGCTGTACCTCGAAAACGCTGCAAAGTTCAAAGCACTCCTGGGGCTTGAGTAAGCAAGTAAATGAGCATATCCTTCTTGGGATGGAAAAATCTTACACATGCATTAGCATTCTGGATGACAGGCAGTAATTTTGTTTATCTGCCTCCGAAGTTATCGTGCCTGCTATTTGGAATTCTAGTTGTTTTCGGGGCAGGGCGGCGGGCGCGAGCCCTCTGGTGGAGGCAGCGCGCGCCGCTCATCCAAAGCGAACTGTCCGGCGGGAGGGAGGAAGGGAGGAACACGGGCCAAAAGCCAAAACCCAGCCCTCGTACCCAGGAAGCCTCACCGCCGCTGGGTTATGCAGGCACACAGATACTAGTTAAAAAAGCAAATGTTTTCCACTGTTCTAATCAGAAGCGGCTTTTGTCAGAAAACGTCTGCAGTGTGAATCTGTATTAAAATGTTTTTAGCACTCAACTCATTCAGCCTCGTCTGGGTGAAATTTTTGAGGCTGACTGGAAAAAGGTTCCCGAGGAATCAATATTGAAACTATGGAGTGAGTAATGTAAGCAGCAGAAAGGAGAAACGTGAGTTGAAGGATACCAAAAGTGCTGAAAATGAGACAGAAATAGGAAGAAGAGACTATAAGTAAATGGAGCATACATAGGAAAAATGGAGGAGAAAGAAAAAATATAAGAAAAGGACACAATAGCTATTTATAGTTAGTTTTAAAAAAAAGTGTGATATTCTTTGAGCCTTTGGCAACAAAGCAGGCCAGCAGAAGCTCTGAGAGTTAAAAGTGGAACAGTCAGCAACCATGATATTGAGTAAGCTAATATTCAAACTTCTGAATGTGCATACAAATCTGGTCTTCGAAGTTCATCATAGTACTAGGATTGAACATACAGTTTCCAAAAATATATTTATTCACAAAGAGCAATGCTTGTTATTGGTCATGTCTCACAGAAACTCTCTATTCTTAAAATAACTTTTTTTCTGGGTCATTTCTTCTCTACATCAAATTCAGAAGGCCTGAGCAGCAGCTAGGAAATAAAAATAGATACCCAAAACATCTTCTAATACAGGATAGGTTTTCTCTTATGCATCACAATATCAAATAACCTAAACTGAAGCCTTTTTAGCTTATACTTTCATGTGACCCTGTCTAAGTCAAAGACTTGCCATATCTAGAGATCAGCTAAGACATGTGAATGTTTTTAGGTCACATATTCTTGTTTTACTCAGTAAACCAGGGAGCAAGAATATCTCCAAAAATTTGTAGCCAATGATGTATCAAGGAAAGGACAAGAACAGCAAATAAATCTGCTTGAGCCAAGAAAGATGATGCCAGTATCTCCCAGAAAGGGGAACTTCAGCTCTTTAGCAGCAGCTGGAAGGAGTGTCTGGATTCTGGAGGGACCCTGAGCACAGCACAGGAGAGAGAAGGCCTGTCTTTGGTAAAAATGCCAGGCACCAAATTGAGTTGCTATGTCCTCAGGATATAGCAACTATATCCTGAGTTGCTATATCCTAAGGATAATGGCACAAAGCTGCACTAAATTCACACCTATTTCACAGTCCCAAATTTCTTATCTTTTTTTTGGTGCACTAAGAACGACTCTAAACTAGAATAAAAAATGTAGAAGTTAGTTCAGGACCTCTTCATAAGTACAAATTTATTATTTATTCTACAGATAAACCTAAAATCAAATCTCCTGATAAGCACTGTTCCCTTTCTTTCAGTATGAAATGTTTGTTATGCAGCAACCTTGATCCAAACTCTATGGATAATGTAAGTCTATAATTAGGATTTTAATTTTCAGTGAATCTATTTGTCTGATGTTCTTTGTCTAAAATGTAACAGCAACTTACAGTGTTGCAAGGGTACCTGGACGTACTGCATTGCCTCTTCATATAATTATTTTAAATGTTGGTTTGGCAACGTACCTTATTTTCAGATTGTTTTACAGCTAATATCTGTATCAATTATGAGATGAACTGCATCCAAAAGACAAACTAATCTTCCTTTGCAATTTCTTCCATAAAATGGCCTCTGTAATAGATTAACATAAAGCTTTATTCTGCTCTGAAAAATAGACAGTTATGGATGACCAACATTCCTTAGCTTACATACCCTGAGTATTTGGGCTTCAGAGAGTGGACTGGGGGTGGAACACTCTTGTGCAGCTGCTATTTCCAGCTGATGGTCAGCTGCCACCTTGCACATGCTCTCGGCACCGGAGGACACTCAATTTGAGCCATGCTGGCACCTCATCTAACTTGTCCCAACACTTCTTTACTCTTTGATCTCATAGTTGCTAGAAATGAACCTCGTTCCCCAAGCGTTTAATTCCTTGAAAGGCACACATGATATACACACACCATGGTTCCTCTCGTAGCCTGAAATCAGGGGCATAATGTTGATTAAACAACACTTTATGAAGCTCCAAAAATGTTATGTTTTACCAAACAAAGACTAAATCCTATTAAAAGAATGAAATTAGCCAAATTGTATACTTTTGCCCCATAGCACAAAATTAATTCCATGGGATTTTCAGTGCCTTTTAAGTGAAAGCTACGTTCATTATTTTTTACATAACATTTTCAGTCATTTAGGCAGTAAGTGATAGATAAAGAAAGAAAGCCACTATATTCCTGGATTGATGGTCCCAAAGCAGGAATAAACACTGCTTATTTAAATAATATAACTATAGTTCTCTAAATAATAATAAAAATGGTAGTTATATTTACAGGGAGGTAGCATCTCTAAATGTTTTGCAGAGGATCGGACTTTTTTTTTAATTAATTTCACAGAGTCTGTAGAAGTGCAAAAACAGGTGGGTTTTTTTAAAGTTTAATAATTGACATGCACATGTTATTTTTTTAAATTAGAACAATATTTCAGCATTAAATTTGTTGGGATAAAATACATAGCAAAAATTTGTTGGAGACTATACTGCAGCAAAAAAAGATATTAATAAGGAGGAAGTTTTCTATCTTAATAATTATTCTCTGAATTTCGAACAACTACTTTTGTTAAGTTTGTGGGGCTCGTTCATTTGAGAAGAAATAAAACAATCTGTAAAATAAGTGCAGGAACAAGTTGTGGCCTCAAGAGGGCGATACATCACCATGTCTAAAAGTTTTCGAAACAGAAGGGAAAAACACTTTTTACTGAAACAGAACAGACGCTGTTTGCTTGTGGGTAAGTGCTAAATATATTGACCTCTGCTGTATCACTGACATGACTCAAGACATAATGACCACGATTTCCCCTCAAAGACAGAACATTTAATTCAGCATTTCCTATTTTTCAAGGCTAATTAGTTAGAAGAGGTTAAGTCTGTCACCCCACAAGAGGTATTATAATTCCTTGACCTATGAACTTGTTTTGCAGTTAAGATTTCTGAATGTAAAAACAGGGAAATGGTGATTGCCATTATTCACTAAATATGGCAGCAGCAAGGAGAGATTAAGATTCACCACCTCTTCTCTTTAATCCATTATTTCTCTAGTTTCCTAATTTAGCCTCCTCTTATGCACTTGGTTCCTGTTCACCTGCAGTTTTCAAAGAAATCCTGTCACTATTAGTTCCTCCATTAATTGCTTTTCTTTTTCTTCCGAATACATCTACCTTCTCTTTTAGATAGCTTCTTTTTTTAGTGGTCTCTAAGGCACCTTCCTTTACACCCTCTTTATATACTAATTCTGACTTAGTTTTTTATTCCCAAATATGGATATGTTTACAGAATAAAATAAAAACAATCTCTAGACTTGTTTTCTTTTGCCTTCCTACTCTTTATTTTTTAATGGCAGAAGCTTTGCTGTTTCTAACACATTCAGTACTTCTTTTCCTGGTTTTCTACATCAAAGCTGTAGGAGATTTGCACTGCAATGCACAGATGAAGCTGACTTACCTGAGACAATTTTAGGTAGTTAATGGTGCAGTAGTTGAATTTTAAATTATCTTATATGTCTTTAGTCTTATATGGCACAGTGAGGAAACATTCATGCAGTCACATGCTGGCATTAGCAGGGAAAAAGAACTTAGTTATATTAAGTTACTGTGACTTGGACATCTACACTGTCTACTTCCAAAAATCCATTTGCTTGTTGGTTCTCCCAGTGTTAGCCTGGAGAGATTCCAAACACTGGCTAAAGGAAACCAGAGACAAATCTAGCTCTCACGTGGGAGACCTTACTTGACCTGGATGTGAATCAGTGTTCAAAATAAGCCTTACTAATGATTTAGGAAAATTCAAATACAATTCCAGTTTGATATGCTAAGGACAGCTTAACTGTGAGGATTATCATCTGTGCTCCAAAACCTAAGGTAAGGACAAGAAAACATTTTTTTGCCTTTCTGGTTACTTTTAAAATACATAGAGAAAACCTGCATAAACATACAGATGGTCTGAAACAAGCCTCTGAGAGACAGTTTCCCAACCATATTTACCACAAATTATATTCACTCCGATGCCTAGTGATGACAACTACAATTTAAGAGTCGGCATGATTTAATGGTTCATTCCTGATCATAACATACCAGAAAGAATGAAGGAATGAAAACTAGTTGCTGTCAAAATATATAAAGATACACAAGAAGAAAAAGATATGAACAGATTTTGAGAAGTTATGCAATAATCTTATATAAGTGGATTTGATCTTTCCTCTCAGGTTAATCCTCTCTAGACCCTTGAACATTTCTCTTGCTCTGACTCATCTCCACCATGTACACATTTTAAAATAATGATGTGTTAAGAGTAGATAGAATGGAATTTGATTTAGGTGGAAATTAGTAGCAATGTATTATTTAAAAAATTAAATATTTAGAACATAGCATGATGATTTTGGTGTACTGTATCATTCTGGAATATCCTGTACTTCCTCACAGAAGATACATAAAACATGAGTATCCCAGAGACTAAGTATATTATGTAACAGAACAGCTAGACCTTAAAACATTGTGAGAGGCATATTCCTATGAAAATATTAAAAAAATGAGCCTTCTCTCTCACCCCTCTATATTTACTATATTTAAGGGAATATTAGAAACCATAATTTTAAATTTAATAGTTTTCTGTTTAATAATGGTGGCACTTCAAGGAGCTATTCAAGTTGGTAATTAACAGGGCAGATCTGAAGTTATCTTAACCTATAGACAAACAGCCAATCCTGTCCCCCGTACAAGCATCTATAAGACAGTAGTTAAAGATGATTCAGTCCTGAATAACACAAGATGATTCTTCTTAAACCACCACACACACTGAAATAAACTCCCAATAGCAATTTGACCCTCTGTCTATGTTTTGAATGCTCTCTAACCTACTTCAATGGTTTCTGAGGGTCTTTCTCTACCTCCATGAGAAAAAAGAAAGCTCTGAACAACCAGAGACAATAGAGTGTCTCTGCACTGATAGAAAGGAGTGTATCCTACGATCATCTTGAAGTCTTCGGTGATTAGTTTTCCAAGTTACAGCTGTGTCCCTGTTGAATCTGGAGCCTCTATTGGTTATCCAGGTAAGTCACCTGGCACCCACTGCTCACCTTCATGCCTGTCCTTTGCAACAGTGAGAGCAAGAAGTCCACCTCTTGCAGTCTTACCATTCCCTCTCTCCATCTTCAACTCTTTGGCACCATTTAGCCTATTAGCAGAGATCCAGAGATCCTTGACCAGTTCACAAATAAGTATCATGGATGACTCTGGTAAAGACTTGTGGCTAGGCTGTGGTACAGATGATTAAGACATGACTCTGGGTCATAAAGCCAATGGTCACTTAAAGCTGGTCTGAGTAACTGCATTAGAACAGAAGCTGAGGGTTCACAGAAACATTTACACAAAAGCAGCCATTCCTCAGTTCATCCAAGCTGTTAGTAGCCATCCCTGAGCTGAGATGTGGTATCCAAATATGTACACATAAAGACAGAATTGTGAGGCTTTTTGCAGCGAAAGGTCTCATGTCAGATGTGAGCCAAGCTTTGGATGTAGGCATATCCCCCAGTTCTAAATACCAGTAAAGACATGCCCTCGAATCAATGCTACTAAAATTATTTGGGAGCAGATTTTTTTCTATTTCTTTCTCTCCCTCTCTCTTCCCTTTCCTTCCCTGCCCCCCACTCCAAATTATTTGGCATGACTTGCCAAATACTGAATGTAAAAAATCCCTGATCTAAAACTGCTCACTGCCAAATCATTCCAAAGTCTTTACACTGGAAATTGAAACCATATCTTTGAATATGGTTTCAAAAATAACAAGCATATGCTTCACAATAGAAATGTGTCATTAAAGAAGCATAATTCCTGCAGTCAGTTTTAGATGTAAAGTTACAAATTCAGAATTTGCACATCTTAGATGGAAGTTGCCGTTTTTTGCAAAGATTGCTTGTAACAAATTCACTCACATTATTTGTGGTAAAGCAAATGCCAAAGAAAAGTGAATGTACTTGGAGGAGCTGTTTAAAATCCAAGCAAACTGTTATGAATTAAGTGTTTTGGAGAAACGGAGAGCTCACTGTGTTTCGATATCATCTTCTAGTAAAGCTGTATTTGTCTGTATAAAAGTGGGAGTTCCATATGTCTACTATATTAGTGCTTAATAATGGTTTAACCAGCTTGCAGACTGAGGAACTGACTCTTAAATCAGGGGAATATCATCAGACTCAAAACAACAAAGCACAAACTTGACTCTCAGCACAAAACGTGAAGCGACATTTTCAATTATGCTGCAAGACTGCTGAGAAAACTGCAGAGTTGCCAAGTAGTTTCTGGATCTGATACCTCTTTCACTTACTGTTTTTTACAAACTGGTCATCGACAAAGAGCAGTATTTCAATCTAAACTATATGAAGCAGTATAAGTAAGATTCAGAGATGAACAGATTTTTACAAGCATGCTATCTGTTAGGAAAACTACAATCCATTTATTTTAAGAGGATCAGTATCAGAAGCACTGTTACTGTTATTGAAAGCAAGAGGGCTGAGAGGAGCAGTACAATACTTTAAAAATCCTTTGCAAGGTAATCCAAAATAAGCCAGTCCTATGCCCTGTTGATTATCTTTGCTTTTCCACTTGTTCTGTCGTTACTGATTTCAGTTCCATGTTTTATTTTGTTACCAAACTCCATCAGCATTATCAGTTTTTCACTGCCTTAGCACCACAGCTTGAACTGCATTTGTCCTCTGTGTGAGCTTTTCCCCCTAATGATGAAAATCACCTCCAAACACAAGTAAACTTTTCTTCCCCTAAGGCAATCCAGCTTCTACCTTAATTGTACTGGTGTGTTTTCAGGCCATCCTCTGTCCAGAAGCAACTCTGACTCCTTTCAAACCAAACAAATTATTTCCATTTTGTTAAAAGTAGTTGGAAAACTGATAAAAACTGGCTTGCCACTACCCAGTCATATCTCCAAGGACTTGTACCAAGTCCTTGCAGAAGCCTACCATTTAGTCACTTTTTGTGACTACCCTCTAGAAATGGAAATCTTTCCCACCCCAACACACAAGCTATTTGTCACACTAGCAAATTTAGCTCTGATATTGCACTCTCCTTTGTAGACTGCACTGATCCCTAGTTCCTCCTAGACAGGAAAGTTCCCATTATTCCAATTTAAAAGATGGGTCTTAGACATCTGCTCCAGTGAGGCATCCTGTGGGTTCAGTGGGCACAAATGGTTACATGAGAGTAAAGGTTTTCCTGCCTGGGTCCTGGAAGGCAGTAAAACTTTTTTTCCATCTCTTTGCTGTAGGCCTTGGTGCATGCTCTAACTGACAGCTGAAAAACATGTAGAGCAGCATTATTTCATCCCCTTATCACATCAAGAAGGTGCATAACCAAGACTGGCTGGGCTCCCCAGCCAATGGAGTTGAGGGCAAATTTATGAAATGTGATGAACTAAAAAGATGGGATCAAATCAAATTGCTTCTTGCAGAGGAAATTCAGCTGCCTCTAACAGAAATTAAGTCTACGATAAATCTATACAATGGGAAAAAATCAGCAGTTTACTCCATACAATTAATTCTGAGGCCTGCAAAGCAAACCTGTTTTCATTTAAATGGCATGTCTTGCAAATGGTTACATTTCTACCCTTTGTAACAGTGCCTTCAATAATCAAGTAAATGGGATTATCAGTGACCACAGATTACAGCACAAGGATGTCAGTATAGTCAATATAGTATCACTTTCTAGAAAAGGAGATAAAACTGCCTGAACGAGGTTATTTTATTGTTATCATATTTTATTCACGTCAGATGATTGCAAATGTATTGCCATTAGTTCAGTCAAAGATCTTTTTTTTTCTTCAAATTTTTA
>WEIV01020009.1:0-10016 GCA_013390005.1 Calyptomena viridis
TCGGGGCTATGACTCTGATCCCCGAGAAGGTACCTCCTGCATGCGCACTGTGGAGGTCGACAGTAATGATGACTGGTCCCTGTGTTAGGGGAACCCTGCCTCTCGCCAGGGAGGGGACAGGGAGAACTGGATTTTCTGGACTGTGTGGGTTCGATGGCCTGGCACATCCAAACCACAAAGGTACCAGGCTTTGGTGGACACGGGTGCACAGTGCACATTGATACCATCTAGACATGTGAGGACTGAANTACACATCGGAGGACTGAAACAATTTCCATTGCTGGAGTTGCAGTATGAACTGGAGTCCAAGGCGGCCAAGTGGTATGCTACAATTGACATTGCAAATGCCTTTTTTTCCATCCCCTTAGCAGCACCATGCAGGCCCCAGTTCGTCTTTACCTGGAGAGGCGTGCAGTATACGTGGAACCGTTTGCCGCAGGGGTGGAAGCACAATCCCACCATCTGCCATGGACTGATCCAGGCCACGCTGGAGAAGGGTGAGGCTCCTGAACACCTTCAGTATATCGACAACATTGTCGTGTGGGGGGACACAGCAGCAGAAGTCTTCGAGAAAGGAGAAAAGATCATGCAGATTCTCCTAAACACTGGTTTTGCAATTAAGCAGAGCAAAGTCAAGGGACCTGCCAGAGAGATCCAGTTCCTTGGAGTTAAGTGGTAAGATGGACGTTGCCAGATCCCCACAGAAGTCATCAATAAGATCGCCGCCATGTCTCCGCCACCCAGCAAGAAAGAGACTCAAACGTTCCTGGGTGTCATCGGTTTCTGAAGGAGGCACATCCCCGAGTACAGCCAGATCATCAGCCCTCTCTACTTGGTTACCAGAAAGAAGCACGAGTTCCAGTGGGGCCCCAAACAACAGGTCTTTGAGCAGATCAAGCGTGAGAATGCTCATGCAGTGGCATTGGGGCCAGTAAGGACAGACCCAGATGTCAAGAATGTACTGTACTTTGCTGCCAGAGACCGTAGTCTGTCCTGGAGCCTGTGGCAGAAAGTGCCTGGTGAAACTCGTGGTAGGCCACTTGGGTTCTGGAGTCGAGGCTACTGAGGATCAGAAACGAACTACACCCCAACAGAGAAGGAGATCCTGGCAGCCTATGAAGGAATCCAAGTGGCCTCCAAAGTGATAGGCACTGAATCACAGCTCCTCCTGGCACCCCGACTTCCAGTTTTGGGGTGGATGTTTAAAGGAAAGATGCCCTCTACCCATCACGCTACTGATGCTACATGGAGCAAATGGATCACCTTGATCACCCAATACACCTAAAATGGGAACCTGAACTGCCTTGGCATTTTGAAGGTAATTACAAACTGGCCAGAAGGTGAGAACTTCCACCTGGCAGATGAGGACGAGGAACAGGTGACCTGTGCTGCCAGACAACAAGAAGCACTCTTCACTGATGGTTCCTGTCACCTCGCTGGAACAAACTGAAGATGGAAAGCAGCCGTCTGGAGTCCAACGAGATGAGTTGCAGAGGCCACTGATGGAGAAGGTGAGTTAAGCCAATTTGCCGAACTCAAAGCAGTGCAGTTGGCCCTTGACATCGCTGAAAGGGAGCAGTCGCCCTGCACCCCGCACCCCCCAAGGGAGCCCACACACCCCACAGGCCACTGGTACCACTGCATGTGGTGGCCCAAAAGGGGAGGCAGCCGCCATATTGGTCATCGCGCATGGCATGAAGACAATGAACTCTTCCTGCAGAACAAACCCCAGAAGTGGGCGGGAACGGTGGCAATCCAATGGATGAGAAGACTACATCTCCCTGGGGCGGGGAGAAGGGACTAGATGAGATGTTTGCACATGTCCAAGGCGCAGGGAACTCTGGGATGGGACAAACAGTATAAATCTCGCTGCCCCCTAAACTCGTGGTTCTTTTGGATCACGCTGGGCCACGAGGAGGACGTGTCGCACCTGACTTCACCACCGCCATCTTGACGGGACCACGTGGAGTTGAGACCAGGACCTCAGGCCACCGTGTTCCTGCCACCTTTCCTGACGGGACCTTGAGATTGTTCTGACAACTGGCAACACAGCTTTTAGCCATTGGCTTGACCTCTCCTCCACTGCTCATTTCTGGTTGGCCAGAGAACTGCCCTATCCTCTCTCTTCACCTTTAGCCCCTACCCGTTTTTCCCCTCTCCCCTTCCACGGCACCCCTCTAGACTTCCCCCAGATTACCCTCCAGTCCCCCAGGATCTCTCTGTGACTAACTCCAGTCCTACTCTTGGGGCCCATTCACCTCAGGATCTCCTGCCTACCTGCCCGATAACCCCTCCCATACCTTCGAGGCTTCCCCTTCCTAAAAAACCTCTCTTCCTGGCTCCCCTTTCCCTGGTATTACAACCCAGGGGACCCCCTAAACCCCCCCCCGGTTTCCCCATAAACTCCATCCGCTTCAACCCCCCTTTTCCCCCCCCACGTTTCCCTCTTTCCCCTCCAGCACCCTCTCTGGCCACCAGGAGTTGTTGCAACCTCAAACTGCCCCTGCACCCCCCACCCCACTGCTTGCAGCTGCTGCAGGCCGAGAAGGTTTTTTTTGTTTTCCTGGCTGTTTGTTGCTCTTATGCATCATTATTATTCAATTTAATTTACTGTTTATATGTGCATAAATAAGGTTACTCAAAAACATACTATATACCTTTTTTGCCTTTTGTTTCAAGAAAAGTTTTCTATCTTTATACTCAATCAAATCTTGTAGCTTTGATATTAAACTATTTCCTGTTCCCTAAATGGTGACACACCCTGGAGCCAGTGGCCATCTCCAGCATTACGCCATCCTGGCACTTCTATGCCCATTACATTTCATCCCCTCTGTTCATGCCTTTCCACAGGTCTGCTGCCCACCCCAGCAGCAGAACAAGAGCCAATGCTTGGAGTGTAACTGTGGGATGACAGATAAGACACAAAAGGACAGACAGGCTCTGATGAGACCCAGGAAGGCCTGAACACTTGGGGAAATGTTCCCAGACACTGATAAGCCTGGTGTGAAAACAGGATTGACTGAAGAATGGGGCAATAGGGAGGTATTGCAGCCTTTCTTCTAAGACTCCTGAAGGCATGAAGCCAGACATAGTCTTTGAGCCTCTGTCTCTGTCCTTTGTCTTTTCCGAAACATGCCCAAAAGGTTTGTATATTTGCCTGACCTGTCACTCAAACTGTCTTAAGAGAAAAAAATATATAAAAAGAGGTTTGAACCTAGAGAAAAATGGGGAGAAAAGTTCCAAACATGTTTTGCGGAGGTAACTGAAGCACAACTTCTCCTTCCTCCATCCCACATGGAACATCTCGGGGTGAGTGATATTAACTAATGTCACTTTCTTTCCTTTATACTTAACACTTTGCTTTACTCTAAGTAAGTGTATCACTGTTAAATTTTGTGTGTATCACATTTAAGTTTTGTGTTATGGTTAAGTGAATCTCACTGTCTAGTTTGTGTTACTGTTAGGTTTGTTGTGCAGGCCTGTTAAGTCCTAAGGTTTTGGGTATTTTGCTTAAGTGTGGATATTTTCTGCTAGTAAAATACTTTTAATTACCCTGCTCTAACATAGAAAGTTTTGGTTTTGTTTGGTGTCTGTTTTGTGTAGCTTGATAGTAGGTTGCTTGTATATAGCCACAGTATATTTTTGCAGTTAAATGTTATCAAAGACATATCAAATCCTCTTAAATTATCACGATATGGTGTTAATAAACTTGTTATTTTGGTGAACTAATCAGAGTTAGTCCATGATATTGCAGTGCTGGTAGTTCTCAATGGGGGTTCTGTGAAGGGTCTCGTTCTCTCTCCCTCCTGCTATTTTGTGAAGTCTCAGACAAACTTCCCATCTAAAATTCAGTGAATCTGCTAGTGAACAGTTGTGATTAAGGGAACTTCTAGCAGACTGTTTTAGACATACCTCAGGGGTGAGACACTGAATAGCTGCTGTTTTTTGAAGTCCCTGAAAACTTCCCATCTAAATCCAGTGAGCCTGTTACTGAAAGGTTTGGGTTAAATAAACCTCTAACAGACTGGTTTAGACATCTTTTGGGGGGGGATGGGACACTGAATAGCCTTAAAGATATATATATTAATACTCACAGGACAGAAATTCTTTATTTCTGTTCCCCTTCACGTGACAGTAACGCTCAGGAGCATGTCAAGAGATTAATCTCTAATCTCAAAACCATGTTGTTTCCTCTCAGGCACTCATACAAAGAGTGATAACTACCTTTTACTTTGCTCCTGTGAGTCACATATCACATGGCACAAAGATTTACCTGGAATCTGCCTTGTAATGAGTCACTTGCAAAGACAATTTGAAAAGATTTCCCATTTCAAGTCCCATTGGCCTGGGTGCTAAGGCCAGGAACCATCATGGTGCCATAGTGCTGGTTAAGTTATTAAATTACTTTGACAGAAGTCAAATGGGCTATTGTTGGAAAATTGTGCACATTTTCTCCAAACTCCAAACTGCCGTGCTTTCTAAGTGATAAATAGCTGAAAATTGTCACTTTCAAGTTGTTTCCTTTCTTTGGTATGGCTGGGAGGGAGGAAAACGCTACCTTAAAAGGGAAAGGAGGAGGAAACGACCTGCCATGATGTATTGCCCTTGCTGGTGGGAGACCACGGCTTCAACTGCCTTTGCTGCAGGGCTGGGCTCTGGGAACTCCACTGACCTGGGAAACAGCGATGTCCTGATAGGATGGGGATGGGCTCATGTAAACCTTGGTGGGTTCTCTCTCCCTGAGCCCATGACAACCCTGTGAAAGCCCACAGTGGTGGCTGTCTCACTCTGCCACATATGCAGGAACCCTCCTTTTTAGAAAAACACAAAGAAATGTGATTTACAAGAGGCCCTAGGAAGCTGGGTGCTCTTGGAGAGCACGCTGATGAAAATCAGAAACCAAAGGGCTCCCAAAAATAGCCATCTGTCTAGACAAACACAGGAAGAGGGCAGTGATCCAGGGCACTCTTTGCAAGCATGAAATCCAGAGGCATCCAAAATGCCACAAGTGCCTTGTGCTGTGTGACACCATCACCTTGGTGTGACTTTGGGGTGACAGACATGACCCCTGACATTTGCAGCTCCACAGAGGCCATGTGCCTCTGTTGTGACTGGGTAGCAAAGCCAGGAGGGCTGAGCACATTTCCCCACCGCAGCCCCCAACCCGTCTCACCTTCTGCCTCCTCTGCCATCTCCTCCTCATTGCCGCTTGTCCCAGACACCTCCATCTCCTCGTCCTCAGCTGCAGGAGGGAAGGTGGCTTCTTTGTTTTGAACAGCAGCACCTTTTTTCTTCTTCCTCTTGGCGTTTCTTTCTTTCTCCTGGGGAAGAGGAAGAGGATGGTGAGAGGCAAAGCCCACAGGGAGCTGTGTGGGAACAGAGAGCACCAGTCCTGCCCAAAGTGCCAAGAGGGATGCTGACACCACCAGAGACCCCCTGCCCTGGGCAAACCCTCAGTCTTTGGGACCAGAATCATCTGTTGAAAGCCCAACAGTATGATGTCACCTGGTGTAGTGGTTTGACTTTGGCTAAATGCCAAGGACTCACACACACAGCCACACTCTCTTGCTTCCCTCCCAGCAAACAGACAGAGGAGAGAAAAAAATCTAAAGGGTTTCACAAGCTTTGCGATAAGGACCATAAGAAACTCCTTATCAATTATTTCACAGGCAAAACCAGCTCCAACTTGGAATATTAAGAATTTATTATTATCAAAATCAGAGCTTAAGAGTGAGACATCTTCCCCCCCACCCCTCCCTCTTTCTAAAATCTCCCTCCTTCCCCCAGCGGCCCAGGAAGACAGGAGTGAGGGGGTTACAGTCAGATGTTGTTTCTGCCGCTGCTCAGAGAGAGAGGAATCCTACCCCTGCTTCCTCGTGCGGTCTCCTCCACAAAAGACAGTCTATCACAAAACTGCTTTGTGGGTCCATCCCATGGACAACAGCTCTTCAAGTGCTTCTGCCACGTAGGTCACCTCTCCATAGGTTACAGTCCTTCAGGTATAGGCTGCTCCAGTGTGGGTTTCCATGGGCCACAGGTCCTACCAGGAAAACCTGCTCCAGCGTGGGCTCTTCCATACCATGGGCTGCAAGTTCCTGCCAGGCCCCTGCTCCAGACTCAGGCATCCCACAGGATCACAGCCTCCTTCCAGCATCCACCTGCTCTGGCGTGGGCTCCTCCACGGGCTGCAGATGGATCTCTGCTCCCTATGATCCCCATGGGCTGCAGGGGGGACAACCTGCTCCACCATGGTTTTTCACCACAGGCTGCAGGGGCCCCATTCCGGTGCTTAAGGCATCTCCTCCCCCTCCTTTCTCCAACTGACCTTGGTGTCTACATTGTTGTTAATCACAGCTTCTCACCCTGCCCTTCTCTAGCAGCCATGTTCATCTGCCTTGTACCTTTTTTTTTCCTTCTTAAATATGTTATCACAAAGGCATTACTATGACTCCTGATTGGCCTGGCCTTGGGCAGCAGCAGGTCCAGCCTGGAGCTGGCTGGCATTGGCTCTGCTGGAAATGGGGAAGCTTCCAGCAACTTCTCGAAGAAGCCTCCCCCATAGATCCCCCCTGCTACCAAAACCTGGCCACTGAAACCCAGTACACTTGGCCAAAATTTTTGACCACTGTGCAATGGCCAGCCTGGCCCCAGACATAGCTTCAGCCTCAGGCAGCAGTGAGCCCCCAAGGGAAGGATGGCATGGATCTGTGGACAAGGGACAAGCATGCAGAGGTCACCAGTGCAGGGCTGGCAAGAACCAGGGTGTCCCAGATCTACTTGTTACACGCGTGTGATGTGTTAGTCCTGCGCATTTCCAGGCTCTACCTCCAGCTACACAAATATGTTGATTTAGAAATAGGAATTTTTAGTATAAGTTTTAATATAAGGTTTAAAGAAATCTATAACTCTAAAGTTAGAGCTATATGACTGTAGTTTTTTTCCTCTTTCTCTCCCTTCGGTTTAGTATTTTAGAGATAAGGTAGAAATGAGAACAAAAGAAAAACAAAAGTACAATCCAGGGGGCAGTGAGATACGGAGGGAGATAGCATGGGGACACACCAGACTTTTTGGCCCCTCATAAAATTAAACAAGTTTGTGGTTAGCTGTGTTTATAACAAGATGTTCTCTGGGGCAAAAGTCATGATAAACCTGAGGAAGAGTATGATTTTTCATCCCTAAAGACCACCAAAGACCCTCAAAGACTCCCAAAAGGGGCGGGGATCAGGGCAGGGATAAGGAGATGACTATGCTAATTAGTTCATGATGTAATGGTGTTAAAGATTATGTAATGTTATGTTTATTCATAAAGTAGTCATGCATATGTATAATCTAGAGGCATTTAATTGTTTTTGGCTATTCGGGAGGGGGATGGAATAGGTGAGAATCCTTTCTCGTTCCTGCGGGGCAATAAATTTTTATCTTTTTACTGCTTGCAAGCTTTGAAGTTTTTGGAGTCTGCAACTTTGCAATTCAACATGCGGCCGTGACTTATCTGCAGATAATGAAGCTGATGCCCCAGATATGGCCCAGCCAAGATTTTTATGCAGCAGCTTTTGTGTCCCCTTTGGCAGGTGCTGCCAAAGAACTTTGACTCCTATTCCAGTGCAGCTGTCACCGGTGGATAGTGGGGATGCTCCATGCAGCACAGCATCCCAAAGGTGAGCTGCCTGGTGTCCTGTCCTGCTCCGAGACTGCCTTGTGCAGTTTTGCTCCTGGCACCCTGCCCTGTAAGAGGTTCAGTTACAGAAGTCAATTAGCAAGAGAATTGGTTGGCCAATTGTTCTGGAATGGTGTAAACAAACATGATGCCAAACCTTTACAAATAAGAACAAAAAATCCCTGGTCTGTCCATCATGCCCCTCAGATGGGCTAGCTTGACCATTTGCTTTACTGTGTCAATATATATGGCTAAGCAATGTTTTTAGAAATTATATAAGAACCCTAGTTGAGATGAAACAGAGGTTTTGGGGGTTTGCTTAAGTTAGCAACATGAATTAAACATTTGCCATGATACAAACGGGCTAAGAAAATGCAAATTTCTGGAGCCACCTACTGATAAAGGACAATACCCAGAGGAGACCAAAGAATGCAAGAGATAGATAAAGAAGCGCTCCTGTCTCCAAGCCAGAAGAATCAACAATACTCACTCAAGATAAGCACCAAAGAACCAGAGCGCACGCGCAGAGGAGAAAAGTTCAAGAGTTCGAACTGAAGAAGACTACACCCTTCAGCCTCAGAGATCCCCCCGTGTGACCAGCAGCATGAAAAACGCATGCCCACAAGGGCGGGGACCTAATTAACATACGAGGTGAGGACAGGCGGGGCCAGGGATTGAATATGTATGAAAAAGTTGCACAATGTAATGCATATGGAACATCTATGTGAATAAAAATGGGGTTCACTCAAAGCTAGGTTCACAAGTCTTTGGAGAATTATCTCCCTTGTGTCCAGCGCTGAATACATATCCACTTTATAACTATCAAAAGTTATGGAGTTTTATTTATTCCGCATTGTTTCATTTTGGCAACCACGAAGGGATAACTCTGCCTGTCTGCGGGTCCAGCTGAAAGGCTGACACCCTTAAAGCGCACTCCGGAAATTTTTCCTGGAAGGGACTCCATCTCTTGGCTGTACACTGTAGAGGGCAGACCAAGACCTTCGAAACAGCGGACAGAAAGCGGTATGTAAATTCCTTTTTGTTTGGTTGCCGCTGGTAAGACGATGGAGATGTCCATGCATGCAGCATGAACACAGGGGAGCTTGCAAGCTGACGGTCGCCAGATAGAGCTGGCAGTTGCAGGACCTGCGAGCTGATAGAGCAGTTCAGCAGTGTCAGAGGGGGTTGAAGAGATGATAGTGCAGCTGAAGGAACCCCAAGTTTTGCTTGATTGTGTAGTCTTGAGCTCAAGCACGTGTGTTTGCGTGTGTGTATTTGCGTCTGTGTGTTTGCGTGTGAGTGTGTGTGTATGAGTGGTCATGCTATCCTCTTGTGTCAAGGGAAAAGGAAAAAAAAATAAAGGAGAAAAAGCATTTTGGGTGGCTTGCGCGGCAGGGCTTCCATGCAGCAGCGGGTCCTTTGCGCAGGGTTCAGGGCTGTCTGCGCGCGGGCCCAGTGTGGCGGTCAGGGAGAGAGAGCTTGCGTGCGAAAACGGGCGGCTGTCTGTACGCAAGAAAAAGGGAAGAGGGAGGGCGAGGTGCGGGCCTAGTTCCCCCGCGGGGCTCATCTGCAGGGCGGCTCAGCCCGTCCATCTGTGGGGCGCGAGCGGTTAGTTCACGGCGTGCGGTGGGGCTTTCCCGTGCGGGGGGAACTGTTTGCGGCGGAGCCGCTCCGTCATTCCGCGCGGTGCAGAATTGTTTTGCACGTGCCCAGTGCAGAGCTCAGAACTCTCATAGAGGAGGGGCGGCCCCCACGGGCAGCGCGGGCTGGGGCTTGCAAAAGAGCAAGCAACAGGGGCAGGCTCTGCAACCATGAGAGACGCAAGCGGCGCATGGGCAGCGGAGTCAGAGTTTGCGAGTGCAGAATTTTGTGCAGCGCCCGCAAGCGTGGGCAATCCAGAAGCAGCGTGCAGGGCAGGGGCGGCTCCCTCTGACAAACAAAGTTGCCATAAGGCTTACAAAGCTGGCGTAAAACTTACGCAGCTGGTGTGAGACTTACAGAGCTAGCGTAAAAAAATTGCAAAGTTACCATAAAAGCTTGCGAAATTTGTGCAGTGCTTGCGAAATTAGCTGGTGAGCACAGCGTTGACAAGTAGAAAGGAACAAGAACAAAAATCTAGTGAATTTTTTTTAGCCCTCACTTGGAAAACAGAGGGAAGAAGTAAAGACTTGGGAAAGGCACTAATACCACCTCTGCCACCTCCCCCTAATGAAAGAAAAATAAATTTTATGGAATTTCCTCCTTTACTTATCCCACTCTTCCCTCTTTCTCCCACTCTTCAACCTATTCCTCCTATGGCAAGAGGATTAGGGGGGAACCAGAAGAGACTACCCCAACAAACCCTCTGCTTGTAAATAAA
>WEIV01020013.1:11181-95611 GCA_013390005.1 Calyptomena viridis
GTTTTTCCCATTGAAACCAAGAAGACAAAGAAATGCTAATTGGAGAAGTTGAGGAGAGAAATGTGCTCTGTAAAGGATTTTGGAGTTTGGGGAAGAGGTGATGAGAGTGAGGGAGGCAAGTCAAAATAATACAAAGTCAGAAGGGACAAAGGACTCTTACGATTTTCTGTAAGGAAAAAACAGGTAGGAGAGTGATAAAATGAGCAGATTTGAGAAGGATCTTATCTTTGATATCAAATCAGTGGTTATGTTTGGGAAGATACTGTGTTGCTCTGTGTGGATTGTGTATAATGAATAGAGTGGGGACGGTTGTCTACAGATCCTGTAGATCTGGGAATAGAGTCATTCAGTGCATGTTTTCATGTGGTAGTAGTCGTCTTTTATCTTAACAGATTGTAAGTTCTTCAAGGCAGCAAACTGCCTTTTTATCTTGTGTTTGCACGGTACTTGCTACGTTGACATTCTGGTCAATAACTGGGAATTGTATATGATTTTTTAAAAGACTGTACCTGTGGTTGATATCGATGATCCTTGTGGCACCAAGGATCTTGTACTGTTGCTGTTTGTTACAGGACTCTGTTTTCAAGTGATTAGAGCTTAGCCAAAACTCTTGGAGTGTGGCAAAGGCTTTCCAAGCTGGTGAGTCTTGCTAGATTTGCTCTATGTGGAACTTCAGCTAAAATACAGTGTTGGTTTTTTTGGAAGAAGTCTAGGAGAGAGGGAGTGTTTACTTCAACTCCTTAATGTGAGTTTTCTTTGTTTAAAGATTATTTAAATCATGTTGTTTTGGAATAAGGATTTTAAACTTCTGTGGTATAGGAGCATTTTTGCATGTCGAATTCATTCATTTGGACCAGCTTGGGAAAAATTAAAAAATGAATATGGCTGGTAAAGGCTTTGGTTTCAGCAGCTGCTTTTGCAGAAACTTCCTGCAAGATGGACTACTGGTATGGTAATTGAAATTGGGGAGTTTTTCTGTCCTGTGTTCTCATTAGCATCTTAATTCTGTGGCCTAAAAGCGGAATAATTTGAGCACAGGAAAAAAACCCTGGCCTTGTAGACAAGGTGGATTGGAACAAGGAGTGTGGGATCAAATGGGATGGGCCTTGGAATTTGCCAGAGGAGGGGGGAAATTTTGGTAGGTTTTGAAAGCAAAGTGATAAGAAGCTGGGGGTAAGGAGAAGGAGGATGGCAGCTGAAGCCTGGGAAGAAAAAGGTAGGGGAACTGGACTGAAAACTAGTAGGGCAGGGAAAAACAGGTAAGGAGAAACCGGTCTGGTGAAGGTTCAGGGTGTGAGGGTGTCAGCTCTTTTCTTGGCTGTACAGGGAACCCCGAGGGAAAAGAAGGAACACCGAGTTTGGTTGAGGAATCTTCAGAGTGAGAAAATATGTTTGAATGGCAGCATGCAAAATCTGAAGTGAAGAATGGGAGGTGGTTGGAAGGTGAAATATAAGAACTATGTGTGAGATTTGAGGATGTGCTGGACAAAGAGATTGTTGAAAAATCAGAATTGTAGAGACTGGAAATAAACAGGAAAGGCTAATGGGCTTGAAGCAAGGAGACAGCTTGGGAAAGTCACTAGAGGTAGTATCTGTTTTTAGGGGTGCAGAGTAGAAATGTCAAGTGGGCAGAAAAGTCCAGAAGTGCCAGCTCCTTTTTTGCTGAACTAGTTCAGGACTCCTTATTCTCATAATTTATTTGGTTTGAGCAAATACCTGTATTATCCAATTTGACTTTTCCTGTTGGGTAGGACAAAGGCAGTCCATTAGTACTATTGTTTCCTCTGTTATGGCAAGTGGCAAAGTGAGGTGTTCAAGTACACGTGCTGGTGTGATGCTGCATAATATGATTTCTCTTTCCCCAGTCTGACTTTATAAAGGAATAAGAAATTGCAAGTAAGAAACTTGAAAAAAGAGCATATTCATGTCAGATACTCAAATCTAGAAGATTCCAGACCTAAAGTCACTTAACCTACTACCTGTTTTGTATTAAGAGAGCATTTTTAGTGACAAACTGTATTCTCATGTATTTTCTTGCTCTATTTGATATATGGAGAGGAACAACTCTGAGGTCAGATGGAGGGTTGTGAAGTGGTGAGAATCGCTTCTGAATTTTTTTGCCCAAATTGGAAGATGGGCCTCTGTCTAGTGAGGCAGGGGATCTTTTGATGTGATAGGGTTAGAAAGTCAGTGGCCTCTTTGTCAAGGCAAGGGAATATCTCCTAGAGTATTGGAATGTATCTGTTCAGTTGACAGTACTCAGCAATCCAAAGACAATCACAAGAAGCATTGATTTTTTTCACAAATAGCATTTTTCTGGGCCTGCCTTAAACCCCTACAGTGAGAGTTGCGATTAGTGATATTCTTTATTAGAATCCAAATACTTCTATTCCAAAGTGTCAGAAAGATGAAGGCGTGGTATAGTAAGTAACACTGCCATTTTTGAAAGTTTTCTTCAAGTTTGTATATGTTTTCAGACTTTTCTTATCTACTTCCTATTTGTTGTATTTTGATTATCAACTCTGTCAACCCATAGTTTTCTTTTGAGCTAATGCCATTTGTGGAATGGGAAGAAAACAAAGTGACTGTTCATCGTTCCTTTAATCTTTCCTCCATAAATGTTGTGATGACTGGACAGATTTAAATCACATGCTGTATCTGACTATGATGCAGGTTGTTAGTGTAAAATATAAAATATAACCTACAGGGTACAGAAATGTATTTTTGGAAGTGATGCTTTGAAAATGTTTAAAGGGGAGCAGAACTGTTGAAATATTAATTTGGTTGTGATTTTATAAATTGGCTCTCTAGGCTGTTAGTACCAAGCTCACAAGAGATGAAGCAGAAGAAAAATGTTGAATGAGTATAGATCTGGAAAACATGCTCTCCCATGAGAGCAAAAAAGCTGGATTCATGCAGTTGAAGAGGTGTTTAAGAAGTGGTTTGGGTACTTTTTCATAAAAAAAAGATAATACCAGAGACTTCAGAACTCTTTTCTCTTAGTAGACTTATAATAATATCTGATAGTCGGAAGTTGAAACCAGAAATATTATATGGCTTTAATAGTAAGAGATATTAAATGTCAGAGTAGTTTTTCTACTCCTTTAGCTCTCTAGATAAAATTACATAATTCAGTTTTTTCCCCAATTTTAAGTCAGCTATCATTTGGAGTCCCATTGTTTATGACCATCAATTTTTACTGTATCCATTGCATGATGTATCGTTTGACCTGTATATAAAATAAATATAGCTAAGTATATCTCATAAGGATTGGCAGAGCAGCCATCCTTTTGTTAGAGAGTGGAAAGCTGCTATATTTGGTTGTTTCTCTTGATGCACCCAGGAAGCAATCCTATTTATCCTCATCATTTGAGGCATCTGGTTCACTGCAGTTGCACCACTTGATTACCTCAAGTTAGCAATAAATACAGAGGTCTTGATAGAATTTATATGAAAAGCATTGCATATAAAGTAGTACTTGAGATCCAGATGTTTTGAATTTTCTGTGCAAATGTCAAGCCTGGATGCAGCCACAGCATGGATGGGAAAGCTATGCAGCTGTGTGAGTGCTCTGCTGGCATGTGACTGGGAATACATGCTGCAGCATATGGTGTTGGGAAAGGGCTGTGGTGCCCTGAGCCTCTTTGGGCAATCTGCACATATTTGTACTTCAGTTCTTGTTCAGAATAATTCAGTGATATTTTTAAAGGCATGCTGTAGCTGACATTTGTTTTGAAAGCTTCCCATGTATATATGCCATGATAAATTCACTTCTCTGCCTTTCATGAGGGAGATATATTAATTTTTTTTTCATCCTGTCCAGTAGGTCTTCATACAGACGTTTAACTTTATATTATGAGTGAATCCCATGAAAATGTTTATGATTAAAAACGAATGAAGACAAAAGCATCCTGGAGTTAGTGTTAGTTGGTATTAGGTATGATTTTCAATCTTTTGTTTGATTGGTAGATTCTGACTACATGTAAATGTTAATCAGCTGATTCATGGTAAATACTTCTAAACTACTGCATTCCCCCCCATCCCCTCTTCATCTCGCCCTTCTGATTTAAGTGTTTTAAAAAAGTAACTTCTAATTTCTTTTCAGATTTATGTTGCTTGGGAAAAAGCAATGCCTGTATGAAGTGAGCATTTGTGTTTTCTTGTGATTTGGTGTTGTTATAAATAAGTGCTACTTCTCCAGTCTTTGAGTATTATAAATGTTTTTAGTATTTTTTCAGTGTCTTGGAAATTAGAGGTGGGAGAACATCCACTGTTTGTTCCTAAAAGTGAAAGGTTTACCTTATGGTACAATAATAGTGATTTATGCTTTATCTAATTGGTTTTTACTAGGTAAAATACATATCCTTTGAAAATTTGGCTTAGGTAGCATGAAACTGCAAGACCTAATGCATATGTTCTAAAGCATCAGAATGTGTATCGAGCCACAGAAACCTCATTAACAAAAAAAACGCTGTTAAGAAGCTTAACATTCTGCTAAAGGTGAAGGGTTTGTTTGTGTGTGTGTAGTTTATACCTCTCAATGGAAGTATTTTCAGCAATTAGATATGGAATGCAGACACCTGCCTTGTTGTATTTGTGTGCATTGCTAGAAAGGACTAACTTAGCACTTGTGAGTTCAGTGTGTTGCATCAGTGTGATGGCACGTGTTGTGAGGGCTGTTTCTTGAAGGGTTCTGTGCCATGGTATGGACTGTCACATATGCCTGGGATCTTGCAGACTGAGCAGCCGTGATCTGTTAGATCTTGTCAGTGCTCGAAACTGTCAGAGCAGGTACTTCGCTATTTCTTATATGCATAAATCAATGTATACCTGGGTTGGTGCATAGGCACAGTGATTGTGTTTATTGTCATTGAACAGCGCCAGACATCCTTAAAATTGGGGATTTACATTAACGTGTCTTCTGAAGGGTATGGGGAGGGAAATGTCTGCTTTTGAGGATCTATATTCTGTACATGTGAGAATGCAAGATCTGAAATGGCACCAAGCTAGGGCTGGGGTTTAAGTTCTATTATCTGGAGAAAAAGTTCCTATTTAGGCTTGGATTCTAGTGATAAGTTTATTTTGAGAGATAACAGTTTCATGTTTTTAGCAAATGTAAATATAGTGACAACACTGTGTAAACATAAGAACTAATGACTTGTAGGCAATAAAAAAATTAGAAACTTATCTATAGCAAAGTCCTGTTAACAATGCTCTTGAAGGTGCCTGTTAAATGTAATGTTGGTTTGTGTTTGCTGGAAGGTAGAGCTTTGTAAAGTTGTATGTGAGGCCAAACAGAAGTATTTGGTTGATATTTTGTTGAAACAAAGTAAAATTAATACTTTTTTTGCCTACAGTTAAAAATAGAACTTCCTGAATATCTTATCTGCTGCAGATGTGACAGTTCACATTCACCAGCAACCCAGCCAGTATTGCAGCTTTTAAGTAATCTTCAACTTGTTTCTGGTTGAAAGAAGGAAGCGAAAGAAAACACGCACTAGGTACTTTTCCTACCTCTCTGCCTGCTGTGGCAGGGCAGCCAGCACGCTCAGCAAGGTTGGGCAATACAGCACTCCTAAGCTAATAGTTACCTGCTGCCAAAACCAACAGTGTCCTCCCTGCCAGCTGCATGGTCTCACCCCTCTTGCACTGGTACCATTGCTTATCTGACCTTACAGTAAGAAAAGTTAGAAAGAAGCACAACCCTCTGCAGTATTCAATTTGTCTCTTTTTTGGGGGGAAGAGTGGTTTTCAGCTGGTTTACTTCCCTAAGCTGACTTAACCTTCAGGGCAGATGGGTATTTAAATGGTTTATGTCAATTAAGTTTGATTTAATAAAGAATTGGATTAGACAAAAGTTATGAGTCACTTTAAAACCTTCTTTGAGTAAATCCTCTTTGTGAATGGCAGCCTTGACTACTGATTTTTAAAATACCCCTATAGTAAAACAACACATCTCTAAACAAGCTTCAAGTTATGTTTAAAAAGGAAGGAATCACTTGTCAGATATAAGGTGGATGTTTAAAGTCAACAGAAGAAAAATAGGTGTCAGAGTCAGTTTTTCAGTTGAGGAGCAACACTGAAGTGGCTATTAATAGTTGAGAGAGCTACAAGCAGCACAACTGCTTTGGGGACTGAACTCGTGGAGTTATTACCAGCTTGGAAACACTTTTGAAAGTTTTGGCGAAGTCAGCGGTGAGTCTTGCCATCGCTGACAGGGAGCACATCTGGTGTGTGAGGGCATTAGATCTGGGACCAGGTGGATGTCTGGGAAGGATAGCAGTGTGGTACCTCAGAGGTGTGTGTGAGAGGGAGGTGAGTGTAAGATCAGCTGGATGTGGGGAGGATCTTGACAGTGGAGCATCTCCAAGGAAGATCTCATTTGGGTGTAGAAGTGTAGGGTGTGACTGGGGAAGGATGAAATGTGAAAAGGCATGTCAAGATAATAACAAACACCACAGCTGTTGGGGTGACTTGAAAGGTGTTTTTGTCACCAGTGTTTGAAGCTAGAATTCATCAAAAGATCATTACAGTGCAACTGGGGATTTTTTTAGGAGGGCTGAATGGGTACAGGTGGAAATTGCCAGGTTGTAAAGGAGGAGGCTGTAATATTTTAATTAGATGAACAAGATTTTTGTCTCTCTGCTTATGAACAGGAGTGGGGACTCTGATGTAGTGTTTTGCTTTGTCACCAATCCCAAGCCTATTTCCTGGAGATAAATCTGTAAGTTCTTAACTAGTCCTTAATAGCAAGGGAATGGGGATGCAGGCTTTGTTCTGCCATGCTGCCAGGGTCTTGATCATTTCTTGACTCTGTTCCAGATAGGAAAATTAATTTGGGCTTAATACAATGAAAGTGTGCTAAAAGCTTGGTGAGACATGATCTGTCACTTTCAGTGGCCCATCAAATTGTTTGAGTCAGCTGTTTAATACAGCCACCCTCCCAGCAAGGCTTGCTCTAGATGTGTGTTGCATGATTGAAAAAGGTGCAGTATTTCTCAGTTTGTTTCTCAGCTTTTTTTAGGGTGTTGGCTGGAGTAGGAAAGGCTTTTGTGTGAAGTGATGAGCCTGGTGGTCTTTCCATGGTTTGCAGCATGGAGGCAATTCTTGCTGTACTGTTTGCTCTTTGGCTGAAAGACCTGATTGCCATCAAGGGGTGAATTAGTAAATATCAAAACCTAAAGCAACTAGGTTTTTTATTTTTGTTTTCAAAGACTTTTTTATTTCAGTATATTTAATTGGCAATGGGACAGAAATAAAGTACAGTGATATCAACACCCTTGAACCAGAAACAAAGAATCAAAGGCTATCTTTCATAGCATTCTGAAAGAGTTATTTTCAAGATGAAATATCTATGGAGCATCTTGTTGAAACTATTTTGATTTATATTGTACTTAGGCTGAAGCTCTTTCACACACAGTGATTAGGATTCTTTATGGCAAAATGCAAAATTTGGTATCGAAGCTGAACGTGCGTAATATTTCAAAATAGATTTATTTGATGTTGGATTGCAGTTTAAACAGCTAAAATAAGACTTAAAAGACCTTAATGCACAATGCTTTCTTAGAAAGAGTGCCTATCCATGTTTGGGAAGGCAGCTGAAGTACTGCATAATTATCTAGTTCTATGGCATAAACAAATTGTGAAACACTTCTCAAAAGTGGATACAGTCCAAAGTTACTTGACTTGAACAACAATTCCATGAGTGCTTAAAAGAGAATTACACAATAAAAGTAAACTACCTTTTTATTTTTTTTTTTTTAGTAGATGGAGAAAGAAGTGTATGTATTTGGAAAGACACTTGGGTGTCTTCTGCTTGCCCCAGATTACATCTTTTGGATGAGACTAAGATTCACAGTATTAAAGATATGATAAGGCACATAGGTAAAAATCCCTGAACCCCAAACTTCAGAATAAGTTAACCACAAAACTCAAGCAAAATTGATTCAATGACTACCATGGCTGCTGGATCATAAGCCAGTTTTAGTAGTGTCTCTAACACTGTAGTTGATAATGAACACAAGTTAACCTGATGATCATCTGTTACGAGCTGGAGAAAGCGTGACTGACCTCTCCTTTATATAATTAAAAAGAAAAATTGGAAATGGATGTAAGTGGAAACGTAATAGGTAATTCGTCAAAGTTCAGTTAAAGAACATGGATATTCATATTGCATATTCAGCTATATGAGGTGCACTGATAGGTGAAAAAAGCGTACATTACTTTGTGTTGGTTTGAGTTGTCTTATCTTTGCTTTTCTGCCAGCTCATAGTTTATTCAAGGAAAAACCTAGTGGTGCTCTTGTGGTTATGGGTGTACTAAGATTTGTGGTAAACAGGCACCGTGTGCTTAAGGCTCTGCACAGGCCTTTGAATTCCACTTCTGTGTTTAATGTAGCTGCTTAGTTGGGACAATTAAATTATAGAATTATTTGTTTAGAAAAGTGTTTACTAGTACCAGCTTGCAGAAGGATGGTTGAAAATTCTCTCCTTGAAAACGATGGACTGATTTATTGTGTGCCTTTGATATTCTTCTTGAGTAATAAATGCAATCTTTGCCTCAATACACCTGCACCTGTGAGTTTCCAGTGTCTTCATTCGATAATGCTTCAGATAACAATTTTTTCTTTTAGAAGTACTTTGAAAATCCATTGTAGCCCACTTCTTAATTGCAGTTTGATTTCGATGCTTCTATCTTGTCTGTATGGCAAAAGACATCATTTTAACCAAATCTGTATGTTTCACAAAGGTTTTAAAGAAATCACTTTCCCCAAAAGGAAAGCAAAAACATTTTAATTAGAAATGGTCAGGTGGTTTTGGATCATCTGTATTTTGCATCTGGACTGGTTAGCCATAATTTCGTGTTGGCTTTAGGGGAACTTTGGTAGTAAATGTCCTGTCATAAAGGTGAATATTTGTTGTGAAAACTTCTTGATTTCACACAGTTCTTAACCTCTGGAAACTGCAGCTTAATGCACACATGGTCCAGTATTTTAATGTACTTGCTTATAGGCAGGACTTCAGAAAGAAGTGACTTTGCAGTTACCTGCATTACTACAAAGTAGCTGCAACATATATGGGAGTTCAAGAAATAAGTGATTTCTTAAGCCTTTTGCCCTAGTCACGGGGAGCATGCACAGAGAACAAGAGATCCTAGGGCTTGTCCTCGTCCTTCCTTTCATGCTGTTTGTATTTACTCATTCTTTGCATATTGAGTCTCATGTACTGCTTCAGCTAAACAACTTCGTTATTTCTTGTAGCACCATGTAATGGGCTGAATTTACGAATTTATGACTTTGATCTTGGTGAATGACTAGTTTCAGCCAAGTTCCTTGGAACTGATCTGCAGTGTGAAGCATGTTTACTGTTGGCAGAATCACAGGATTAACAAGGTTGGAAAAGACCTTTGAGATCAAGTCCAACTTAACACCATCCCATCATCTAAACCATGGCGCTAAGTGCCTCATCCAGTCTCTTTTTAAACACTTCCAGGGAAGATGACTCTACCACCTCCCTGGGCAGCCCATTCCAATGGCAAATCACTCTTTCAGTGAAAAATTTGTTCCTAACATGCAACCTCAACTTCCCTTGGCACAGCTTGAGACTCTGTCCTCTCGTTCTGTCACTGCTTGCCTGAGAGAAAAGTAAGACCCTCACCTGGTTACAACCTCCTTTCAGGCAGGTGTAGAGAGTGATAAGGTCTCCCCTGAGCCTCCTTGTCTCCAGGCTGAGCAATCTCAGCTGCTCTTCATAGGTCTTGTGCTCCAATCCCTTCACCATCCTTGTTACCCTTCTCTGGACATGTTTGAGCATCTCAACATCTTTCTTTAATTGAGGGGCCAAGAACTGGACACAGCACTCAAGGTGAGGTCTAACCAATGCTGAGTACAGGGGAAAAATAACTTCCTCAGTCCTGCTGGGCACACTATTCCTGATACAGAACAGGATGCCAGTGGCCTTGGCCACCTGGACACACTTCTGGCTCATGTTAAGTTTCCTGTCAACCAGGACCCCCAGGTCCCTTTTCCTGGCTGCTGTCCCCAACCTGTAGCTCTGCATGGGGTTGTTGTGGCCAAAGTGAAGAACCTGGCATTTAGACTTGTTAGGTCTCATCCTGTTGCAATCTGCCCATCTATCCAGCCTGTCCAGGTCCCTCTGCAGAGAGCCCTCCTACCCTCTAACAGATTGACACTTGCTCCCAACTTGATGTCATCTGCAAACTTGCTAATGGTGGACTCAAATCACTTGTCCAGATCATCAATAAAGATATTAAACAGGAATGGGCCAAACACTGATCCCTGGGAGACAGTTCTTGAAGTGTGTTACTTAATGTCTTCTATTCAGGAAAATGACGATGACATTGAGGGAAAAAATTAAATGCTGAACCCTGCATACTTTTCTTAAGCGGAGGTAGAGTGGTAGGTTGGTATTTTTTTGGTCTTCTTCTCTATGGGTTGATTATTTTTTGTTTGTTTGTTTATTTTAATAGAGTATAGGTAGGGTGAAATTGTGAAATAAACCCTTTAATTTTTGGTTTTAAAAAAATTCGTTCCCTTTAGCCTATTTTTGTAGGAAAATGTCAAGATGTCTATGATTAGGCTGACTCTTGAATAGACTGATGGGTTTTTTTTCTTACTGTAAAATAAGACGCTTCTGGTTAATAAGCAAGTTTCTGCTTGTCTTTTTTATGAGTTTTCTGTATGCACTTCTGTGAAGTTTTAGTGAAGTGTTACAAATATTTTCAGTTAAACATGATAGAAGGCTTTTGGAGCAAAGAGCCCTTTTAGTCCATGAGCAAGTATCCAAACAAATGTGTAGGAAGGAGTACATTAATGTTCTGAGAAATGTCATTTAATCATCTGGAATTTCAGGCAACTTATCTTCTACAATATTTGTTTACTGATATAAACTCAGTGCTTCTGTTAGTCAGCATTATTCTGGTTTACATGTGGAAGATTGGAGTTGAGAAGCATTTGTGGGAAGTGATCTGTGGAAGATTTGCAGTGTGTTTTTTGTTGTTGTTGTTTTGTTTTTGATTTTTGAAGAAAAGGCATAGTAGTGTTTCCTGTCATTGGCTGTGAGTGTCACTCAGAACCTCCTTACTCTTGGCACTGAATCTGTTCTTGAGGATTCAAAGGCATTTTAGGGTATTATCAGCTACCATAATTTTTAATAAATTTTCAGAAACAGTTTGTGGGAATTTTGGCACAGATTTGGTATCTCAACAGCTTCTTCTCTAGGAGTGTGTCATGTGCTTAGGAAAAAAAAAATCTTGCGTTTTCCCAAAAGGGCATCCAAAAAAACCCTTGAATGTTTCATTGAGCTTAGAAGTAAACCTGTTTTCAAACCAAACCAGGTTTTAGGGTGTCTTTCTATAACTTAATAAAAGGCAAAACACCAAGTGATTCATGTGGATTAAAAATATACATACAAGTATTTTTTTAAAACCAATATTCATAAAATTTGTCACAATATTCTGGAAATGGGCTTAAATAAAGCTCCAGTGATTGTAGAAAGTAGTCCATTTGTGTGAACTTGTCCCTTTGAAATATCAAGTGACTTGTGTGTAGAGTGAACTCTCCTGTGCCAGAGTATGCTGTAGTATCGTGTTAGGGAAGTTACTTCTGGGAGTAACCTTGCTGCTCTGTCCGTGCCTGTTCAGGGCTTCTCTTTGGTCACAGCCATGGTGGAGCTGATCCTGTTCTCTGGACATCTGCCTGCTTGGGGTGAGATGTGTCCACTGCTCTGTCTCTGCCAAAGAGCCCCAGGGCAATAATACGCTTTCATTACTGTTGATGGGACTCAATCTGGATTCTTGAGTTAAAGACTTTCTCTCTTTATTTGTTTTCTGACTTGTACAAAGATTTTTGGCCATTACCTGTTTCTTTTGGAAATAGTATCTGAAAGGCAATATTGATAATTTTTTTTCTTCAAACACCTTACATGTAGGGAGTTCAGATTTTTTAAGAAGTGTTGTTGTTTTAAAATACAGCTACATCATTTTATCATTAAAACATACCGTAATAAATTTCTGGAATATCTCCTTTGGGGTAATTATATTTGGTATGTGAACATCTGGAGTTTTTGAAGTTTTGAACATGTGACTGTTTGCCCACATGGTGCTTAAGATATTTGTTTTATTATTTCTGAAGTGAGTTGGTAAAGAAAATCATGTTCATTTTTTACCTCATTTTTTACAATCACTATTGTAAGTTTCTTTTCTTTACATTTAGAATCTATGGAATATTTATTAAAAGCCTTTTTTGTTCTCTTTAAAATATAAATTACCCTGTGTCCAAAACTCTGGTTCTGCTAGGTACATACCAAAACTATGGATAGTTGTGTTGACCGTGGAAATTTTCTCCCCACCCTCCGGTCCATGAATAGTGTTCCTTAAAATGCAAGTCTTTTGAGATTGTGTGTTCATTTTTCTGTCTTTGGGCTTTTTATGTATGTGCTTGGAAGCTTATTTTTGAAGTGGATGAAGATTTTAATACTAATACCTGTATCCAGATATTTTTAGCTTTCTTGTAATGCAAAAAAATTTTCCTGAAATGTTATACAGATTAATAGGCTCTTAAAGTAATGTTAGTACATGATGTTCAAAGTGAATTAGTTCCCCTTTACTGTGATTTCTTTCTCAAATTAGGAATACATTTTTTTTTCTCCCTGTTAGTGAAGATGGTCAGTTGCCCAGCCTTTCATAGGAATGATTTCGAAATAGTTGTGAGAGCACTTTGGGTAAAGAATTTTTGAACGTTTTAAGATACTACACCTGGTAGAATTTAAAATACATGAATTTTGGTGAGATTTTTTGGAGTTTGTGTTTGGAGTCTTGTTGTTTTTGTTGTGCTATGAATAGAGTACTAATACAGGACATTTTCCTTGAGTCCACGTTTTGCTCATTTTATATACTCTGTGTATGCTAGGCAGGCACACTTTTAAAATGTTGGGGTTTTTTTTCATGGCAAAAATAGCTTGCAGCTTATTGAAAAACAAGGCAGACCTGTGCCTCAAAATCCAAATGAAACTGCTGCTTGGATGAGGCTCTGAAGAGGGCATTTATATGTTGTGGAATGAATGGCATGTCTGCACTAACTCCCGCAGGCCGGATATTTCCAAGGTATCAGACAGAGCTGTATATACTGCACTCTTCTCCCTTTGGATCCAAAGGTTTCTCCCTTGGCAAGGTCTGAAGGACCCCTGGCCCCAGTGGGGAGGATGAGATGGGAAGTAGGGGCTGGTGGGGGGAAGGAAAAATGAACAAGGTGGCTATATGTGTGCATTCGACTCTTATTTTTTATTTTTTTTTTTTTTTTAATTTTCCACCCAGACTGCCCTTCTTGTACTTTGTGAGCTCGCGTTGTTTTTCTAATCATTGTTCTTTGAACAGTGTAGTTAGGAATTTCCTGTTCACGTTTTACTACAATGGTTTGTTTAAAATGATAGACCACAGTCTTTCCTGACCTAAAACTAGATTAGCCTTGAATGTCGAAAAGGAGTTGAACAAATAAAGAGGATAGGCTGTATTTGCTTATGTCATGGAGAGAGGCCTTTTAACCACGGGCTCAGTTGTATCAAATACCACAAGTCATGTTTCTTAAATATTTATTAAGACAAATAAACATAGTTATTGTATGAACTGGCGCATGTCCAGATTTCTGTCTCTGATTCTCATGGGTGGGTCGCTTTTAATCAGGAGAAACATATTTAGTCAAGACTCCCAATATCTACTGGATTACTGAATCCAGCCTTACCTCAGTTCTCCCCCCTTCCCTGCTTTGTTACATTTTTAAAATGCAACAAAATAAGCCTCAGCAAAGTTGAAGTTATAAAATACTAAGCAAGAAATTATCATATACTACATTAGCAATGAATCTTTCTTTTCTTCATACATCAGGTGCCTGTGGCAAGGAAAGTTTAGTATAGTCTTTGTTGCCATGTTTGCTTTCAAATTTTAGGGGAAAAAGATCTCCCAAGCCCAGCAGTGTTAGATGTACAAGGAATTGCAGCATCCTTATTATACAATTTATGTTTATTTAGGGCAGGTTCCTTGTATAACACTGCTAATCTATGTAAGTAGTGCACACCTATACTGAAGGTACGGGTAAATAGGCTATTGATTTCTATCTGGAAAGAGTTAAAATTTCAGTGTTAAAAGCAATACAATACCTCCACTTTGGGTTTTTATTTTATGGAAAAAATACGGTATCATAAATCATATTAAGTTGTAGCACAAAGGTTTTATTCAGTTTTGGAGGGATGGTGTATTGACCTGCCTGGGTTGGCTCCTGAAGTCCTTACTGACAAGTGTCAAACTCATCAATATACACTTTATACAATGCTCTTGGGTGTTTTTAATGCAAGAATGTCTGTGAACATGTGCATGTGAAATTCTGGTAAACCTGCTAAATTAATTTTCAAGCTGGGAGATGTCAGATTTGTGAGGTTGTGGAGTCTCTAGCTGATATGACACACAGGCATGTCATTACAAGGGTGTTGCCAGTTAAAATACTCAGCTGTTATGGTATTTCCAGCTTAGCATCTAACTTTGTTCCACCCAGCAAATAGTCACATAAATAAGACTAGCTGTGGATTTTAAAAGGAAATATTTAATGTATTTTTAAAGAAAATAACATTTGGAAGGGAAAATATTTGGGTAGCTTGTCTAGGGTAGGGCAGAGAGATGCCTTGCAGGGTATAGAGTTCGATGTGCTGAAGAAGCTCTCAGATGTTACGTGGAAAATGTTACCATTTATAGAGATCAGGTGAGATCAGAGATTCTGTGAGTACCAGAACTGATGAAGCCTCCTTACCTGTAGGTTTGTGTCTTACAGCTGATTGACTTCAGTGTCTGGGAAGGTGAAAGTTCTGCTGATTGCTTTTTGCCTTGCTTTTGGGGTATTTGCATTCACTTGCTCTTGAGCACATTTTCTCATACCTGATCAGGTGTGAACACAGGTTTCTCACTTTATACCAGGCCTTCTGCTTTCATAAACTTTCATAGATAATTCAATTATCTAGGGGGTTTCCCTAAAGTTTGAAACTCATCAATACTACAAAACTCAGTGAGATTTAGGTCTATTAATTTTGTTATATATGTATATATATACACACAATACAAATCATATATCCATATTTTTATAGGAAATGGGACTACAAGCCCTTGCGTGTGTGGTTTGTTCTTTTTTTTTTTAATACTCCTGCTGTCTGCTAGCTTCTAATAGCCAGTTTTGTTTGAATAAGTAGCCAATTTCTAAAAACCAGGTGTTGCTTTTAAGTGGTAGAAATACATTTTGAAATTAGTATGCCAGATGTTGTGGTACAGGCTTGGACTACAATTGTTTTATAGTGTGTGTGCAGTGGATACACTATTCACCCACAAACGAAACAAAGCATTTAGATGGCTTTAAGTTTCCAGTGTAGGCCGAGTTGCCTGTGCTTTTAGGTTTAGTTTCCTGTAAGCGTGAATAAAAGATGTAATCTGGAGTAGAGATCCAGAGTCCTGCAGAAGGTTTATCAGGGAGATACCTGCTGTTAATGTACCTCCTGAAGCTGTTAGCAATCTCTTTTTATTAGTAAGTCTCAGAGGTGTACTGTGTGTACTGTGTGAAGTACTGTCAAGGGCAGTGGGTGCCATTGGTTTCACTGTTAGCAAAAATTGTTCACTTTGATTTTGACCTTTGCTAAGCACAGATTTTTCTACCTGGAGAGGCTCAGTGAGTTTGGGTGTGAACAAACAGGGCCATCAATCTTCCGTATGAGTGCTTTCCATGTAGCAATATGGGTGAGTAGTTTATTCCAGTAGATGAAGTAAGTGAGGTGAATAAGGTGAGTAAGCAATTTCATTATGAGACACCCTCCGTTGTGTCTAAATGCTGTTGCAAATTCAGCTCATGCTTTGAGCTGGTCGTGAGCCAGGTGGCTGCGGTTCATTCATCACCAAACCTGAGCTAACAAGCCCTGTGTAGGATGGGTTATATTAGATGGAGCTCTGTGCCATGCTGAAGTAGCTGGAAGCTGTTCTTATGGGAACCAGGGCAAAGCTGCCTTGAGTCTGCTGGAAAAATCCTGTGTAGACAAATCTAGAAGTGTGTAGGGTAAATAATTTGCTATATGAATTTACAGTAACTTTACTGTAATGTTACTTTCTTTACAGAGACCAGTTAATGTTCTTTTTGTGTTAGTTGTACGTGCTGGTTATTTCTTGTAGGGTTGTATTTATAAATTATGCATAAAATCTGTATTGTCAGAGGACGTATCACCAGTGTTAGTTAAATGGATCAATAGTGTTTTTACCTGTTGATTTGCAGTAGTACAGCATTTTGTATCGTAAGGTTATCTTAGGCAAAGATCTTTGAAATAAAGCTCTGACTTCAGGAAGATTTCTGTGTAATCCAATCACAATAGCTGCTTGGAAGGCTAAGTTGAATCTTCCCACTCCTGCATGGTGAAGGAGCTGGAGGAGCACAGTCGGTGACGCTGATGGTGACACCACTGGAGCTGGACATCTCTGTGCGAGAACAGGCTGCCCTCAGCTCTGGAGGGCTTTGGTGACTCCCAGTGTGGTAAGATGCCATTTGTGTGCTTCCAGGAAAGAAAAATGGAGACAGTACTAAGAAAGCATCTTTGTCATTGTTCTGATAGCTGGATATTGTGTACGGTCAAAATTTACACTTATAAAAGCTTACAGTTGGCAGTAACGTAAAGGGAACAGAGTCATCTGTGCCATTAATGTTTGTGCATGGGAAAGCACACGTCTGGTCTGGAAGGTGTGTTTGAGAATGTTTTTGTAGTTCTCTTGTTTTGGACATTGAAGATCAAAGCAATGTAGGTTCAAAACAATGGGACAATGTGCTGGGCTTAATTGTACCAAATACATGAGGATGAGCAGTTTACGGAGGGCAAAGTGAGTTCATTTTCATGGCTGTATTTGAAGGAAGCAAGAAATAAAACTAAAACTAATGTTGGATACCTGAAGACAAGGATTTCTTTTTTCTTCTCAACATTGAAGTTTTGCGGATGTTAAAAGTTGCCAGAACAACTTGTCTGTGTTTCCAATATCTTTAATACCTGTTAAATTAAACCATGTGTTAGACAAGCTACTGTTAAAAACAGTATTTGTGTAGGTAATTTTACTTTTTAAAATCAGTTAGAGTCCATAAACATTTTTTATTCAATTTCATAGTGGTTTTGGATTGCTTAAATTGTTACATGATGATACTTTTGTGGCTCAGTTGTCATTAAATTGTATGTTATCATTTTAAGTATTCTAGATTTATATTATGGCAACAGCAATATCATCCCATCCTCTGCTTCTGTCAGCACTCATTTTCTACAAAGAAGAAAAGTGTCCCTTTTATGTTTTTGCTGGAATTTTGAGAAATACAGATTATTCAGTCAGTAGAAATGTGCTTGCATCTCTGGGTGTCTGCCCTTGGCATCACTGTAGTGCCACCTCAGAAAGTGGTGTGGTCCGGAGATGTCTTGGGTAGTTGATATGCTGCCTTGCATGTTGCTCTGTTTTAGAGAGTTTGGGGTTTAGTTTTTGTGGGATGGGGGGATCAGTGTTCTTCCCCAAATCAGCGTGCCATTTGAGACTTGACTGGTGTATTAAATTAGTGTAGTTATTACTGCTTCTTTGTTGAGAAGAGTTGGGAAAATTAATTGTAAAACTAACTTTTGCAGGAATTAGAAGCATTAAGTCATTGTGAGTAAGAGGCACTGCTCAGTATAGGGCCAGAGGGAGGGAGGGGGTCTAGACAAATCGTATCTGTAAAATTGAGGCTTCCATTAAAATGTAGCACAGCAACAGGGTTTAACTGGGTGTGCAGTGAGGTTCCTTGGCTCAGAAGACTGTTCTGAAAGCAATTAAACATGATTGGATAAAGTGAAAAGCACATCGGATAAAGTGCTGCTGTGAATAGTGGTTAGAAACGCCTTGTTAATTGGACAGGGGAGAAATAGATTTAATGCAATATGATAATAATTTATTTAACTGGTGGCATCTTCATTCTAAATAGAAATTGAGGGCAGAATTGTCAAGGAAGTTAATTTCTTGAGGACATTAAAAATTTAGGATCAGGGTTTCAACTCTGACGAAGAGTAGGCAAGGAATGGACTGAAGACTTTTGCTCTTCTCACAGCTTCCATCTTTAATAATTCCTTGTTGTGTTGTGGCAGTATGAAATGAGAAAACCAAATCCTGTGATTAAGAATCCTGTGGATTTCATGCTGGGAAGAGCAGACAGTAGCTATGTACGTAAGTATCTGGGTTCACTTGTGGGGAGGTAAGACCTGCAGAAGGAAGCTGGATGAAAGGTGAGAGTAGAAGACTGGCTTTCCTGGCAGTAGCAGTCTAGGAAATGGTAAGAAAATCTCTTCCAATTAGTTGTTCAGTTGTGGCATAAGTACAGGATTGGGGAGGTAAGAGGGAGTACTCTCGTTTCTTTTTCCACGGCTGTCTTGAGAGGCTTTCTTCTTGCTTAATAGATGATAGTAAAAGCTTTTTAGAAAATTATATAATATGAAATTGTGTGGAGCAGAGTATGTAAGAGTCATTGCCACATTTTTGTGGTATTTTCCTGTCATGCTTGTAGACTACCCTGCCTTCCAATGTGCCATAGTTTCCCTTCCAGTTCCCTTGGGTTTCTCAATAGCCTTTGAGGAGCTGGTGGTAAGTTTTGAAGTTCTGGTCTCTTAAACAGACTTTAGTCACAAAGTTTTCAGCACACCTTAAATATCTGCTGTTGTGGTTCAATTTGCTTCATGTCCTCCTTTTACTGGATCTCCTGAAGCATTGCTGGTCAACCCAGCTAAGCAAGCAGGCTTAAAACACTTCTGAAATCTGTAGGGTTTTTTATCTTTCAAGCTTCTCAGGGATTGAATCAGTAAATCTTTCAGTAATTGGAAATAGCTGTTATTGTTGGGAAAAGTTTGCCACCTGTCTAAAATTTTCCTGATGAGCTTCTAAGTCCAGGAGACAGTTCTGCCTACCATCCTCACTTCAGGGATTGAGAGAGCCGTGTTGATGGCTTGGTCTTGCATATAAATAGTTTTGAAGAAAGTAGGTGCATTGGAGTTAAAGAAACTAAAACTTTGGATGCTTCCTCTGCTAGTAACACAAAAGGCTGTGAAATGCAGGGAGGAGTTACTCTAGCAAGATTTTGCATAATTTCTCCGGGCAGGTAATTTTCTGTATTTTAAGTAAAGGAAACATGTCCCTTCTGCTAGTACTGAGTTCGGAGTGGAACTTGTATTTCTAATATGTCAGACATTAACTCCACTTCTCTTCTGAATTCATCTGTCCAGCCATCTTTTTACTCAGTACCAGACAGGCCTCATGAAAATGCAAATGTTTTTCTCTTCCTACGTCAATTTTTCCTGCAGTTCATTTAATCTTCATTTCTGGTGTCTTTATGACTTTTTTGTTGTTGGAGGTGAGTGCTCTCTGTGTTAAAGATAGACTTGATCTTATATGAGAAAAAGAAGAGAAGCTGGGAGGAGATTTTCATTGCATTTACTATGGAAAAGTAGTGTTTAGTGAGCATATAGTTGAGGATATGACTCAAAACACAGTCTATCCCTTCACATTCTTTTCTTTTAAAGGTGTTTTGGTCAATCAATCATTACATGTGTTTTAGTAGTTAATTTCCTCCATGAATTTCTAATTATTTCCTGCACAGCTCCCAGTAAGTGTTGGTTGGGCATTATTTTTATCAATTTTAACAGAAAAATGGATTAATTAGTTGGTTTCTAAAGATGTCATTCATGTCTGTTTCCTATGTTGTTGTGTCTTAACCTTTCATAAGCACTGAAGAAAGTGTTCATATTGAGAATTATTGTTTCTAGGGACAACAGTACCATTGCCTAGCAGTGAATATTCAAAGGTGCTTTTGAGGTTTTAGTTCTTCATTTGCTATATATTTGAATTTCTCAGAAACTTTTAAAATAGTCTTTGTTCTTCCCCCAAACTTTACAAGACTGTTTAAGATATGGATCCTGGTGCCTCTATGTTCTCTTCCTAACTGAGGTGCTTTTGTGATGCATCTGTATGTTTTTTTCATCTTTATTAATATTGGATAGGCAAACTTAGACTAAATGTTGCAAAATGCCAGAATTCAGGTATGTATTGTCATTATTGTGAAACTGTCTTTATGTGGCTGTTCTCATTCTTTTTGAGTGAGATTTTTTGGTACCTTTCCCCCCCCCCCAGCGTGGGGGCTTAGCATACCTATAGTATTCTGCAAATTGGGTTAATAGTTTCTTACGAATAGTAGGAGATCTTGCTCAGCTCCTGCCTCCTCTATGTTGCCTTTTTTTGCTCATCTGATGGCAAAATAAACTGATTTCATTATCTAACCATGGGAAACTCCCCAGATTGCTACTTCCCCCCCTTCCCCATTACTTTTTTGCAGTTCTGGTGAGTTGAAGCATACCTACTGCTAGTTTACTGTATGCTCAGAGGAGTGTCAGAAGTAGCTGCACTATGAAATGGGATTGTGCAGTTTGGGGCAGCAGAGGGGGACACATAGGAAGGCAGCAGGGATCTCTCCAGTTCGATGGTCCCAAGCTGTTAATCCAACTTCCATACAAAACTGTGGGTGGAATTTATGGTATAGTTGGAGTGGAGAGCACAGGGGAGAAGAGAGCCGTGTTCAGAGTCTCAGAGCTCAGGGATGCAGAGGTTACTCTTTCCTTTCCACATCTAGCCAGTTAGGCTGTGGCCTCTTCACACAGCTGCCAGTCCCTTGGCTCCAGCTCTGCTCTTAGTCTGTCTCCCTGTGTTTATCCTCTTTCTCTGTCTGTGCCTCCCTGAATCGTTCACTGCTTTCTGATCGCCACCTCCTCTTCTTCCAGCACCTGGTTCCATGCTCTTGATCCTTCTGTATCACCGTGTGCCTGCTTCCTTCTTTTCCTCTGTGATGTTCAGGTGCTAACAGGGATTGCATTCAGACTGGAAGGAGAAGCTGACTTCCTAGTCTCTTTTCCTGGAAGGAGCAGTGTTGTACTGGAATTGTTTTTCTGGAGCTGCTCCTTGTGGCTGGAGCAATCCTCTCAGATGTCCTACAACACTGGGGTTGAGTGGCTGTGTAGCCAGGAGAAGCTGGCACATGTTCAGTGGAGATAGAATCTGCAAAGACCGAGGCTTCTCACTTCAGAGTTACGTTGAGCATGGGCTCAACAATATTTCCCTCTTCCACTCCTTCCTACCTTCACCAAACCTGAGTGGTTTTTCCTTGGGAATAGTAGGATACCTAAAAAATTCAGGCCTCAGGGTTAGCAGTGTTGAGATTATCTAGGAGAGTATTGTTAGAATTAAAGTGGGGGGGTGGGGAAAGGATGGGACAGGACAGCATTTTTCCTGTGCTTCATTGTTTCAAATGGCATAGCTGTTTTAATTGACCTGCTCACAAGAGATTGGAAGGAGGCACACCCTCAGGAGGGAGAACTTCAGCCAGGGCGACTACACTCTAGCAGAATTAAAAGCAGTCAAAAAAATTGCCTAATGAGGGATAATATGCCTAACGAGGAATACCAGACTTTCTGTGAATGGGCAGCACTGCATTGTAGTGATGTGTGGATGATCCAGTATCATACAACATCAGACTTTAGGTACCTGCTGCTTTTTGTTTGTTTATATGCAGTGCTTCCAGATAAAGAGTTCAGATGGTTATTCTGCAGTGTAAGTCTTTTCAGTAGAAACAAACATGTGCTCTAGGTCACTCCTGAGATATTGGGCTAGATGCAAGAATTACCAGCTGAAGTTTTGTGGCTTGTATTATACAGTGGGTCAATTAGATGATGACAGTGACCTTCTGACCTTAAAATATGGACCTGGACAGCTGGAGCCACTCTGTGCTGCCATGGTGGAAGTTAGAGGCTTCCTGTGGCTGACTTCCTCGAAGGCTCAGGGCTGGGAAGGAGGTGAAGTTGTCTTTCAGAGGCTTTTAAGCTCTCCTTCCTAGTATTGGAGCTGCTTTTGGATATGGGGAATTGAGTGCTGTGCACTGGAAATATCTGCAGTTTACTAACTGCAAAGGAATGCATAAATATAGAAAAATATGCCAGTACAGCTTACTCCCAAAATATGTTACTGTGTGGTGCAAGGAGCCTTTGGGTGAGCAATATCCAAAGGGAAACTTCAGAAGAGATACAACTTCTTGAGAGACTTGTCATTTACAAATGATAGTAATAATGCACTCCACAGAAGTCAGTTTCCTGAGTTGCTGTAAATGTGTGTTTTTAACACTCCTCCTTTTCCAACACAAATGTAGGAAGCTGGCCCAGTAGCTAATTTCAGTGCTCTAGAAAAGTTTAAAGTGAAATAATCTAAGGAAACGGAAGCCTCTATTTTTAACCTTCTCTGTCATGGGAGATGGGGAGGAATAAGGGGAGGCCATCTACTGTTGAAGTCTCTTCATTATGTTACTGTGAATTTAATCTGATTCCCACTGCTGTGGTACTTGATGTTCAGTTATGTTCAAATTAAGATCACTGTAGGTTTGATGGCACAGTGTGGTTTCTAGAATTGTGCTTTATCTCCTATTGACTGGTTTTTACTTTCTAATTTTTTGGCATATGTGAAATTTTATAATGTAAAATAACCCCCAATACTGCTTGTGCTGTCCTACTCTTTGATTTATTTTCTTATAACAAAAATTAATTTTTCAGATAGTTTTAAGTATTTTTTATATTGGGTTTGAAATTACATTATCTGAATGGATTTCTTTTGTTTTTTTCACAAAGTATTTTTTATTCTTATATATAAGCAAAATCATGACAGTGAAGTTATGAGTAATTCCTCATATTACTTACTTGGAAGTACTTTATTGGTCTAGCTGGAGGCTTAAATATGATATATTGCACAACTACTGACAACCATAGAAGTAACAGCATCAAGCTGCATAACTTCAACTCTTAGAAATTTCAGATGAACATAAATCTGTAGAACTGTCTTTCTTTGGGATATATTGCTATATTACTAATATTGATTGGGGAATATACTGCACTAGTTTGCAAGGTCAGCCTTAAGGAGGACTGTAGGAAGCAAATGTATTTGGGGAATGGTAATAATAGTAGGATAATTAAATACTGGGAAAACAGGAGCTGGGCTAAGTTTCCCTAAAAGCTTGAAAATTATGGCCTGACAAATTACGGTTAACCTGGAGTGTAGAAGCAGTTGTAAGAGTTTAAGTGCACATTTTAGGAATATTCTCCACAACACCTATATTAACGTTATGTTAGTATAGTTGGCTGTACAGACTGGGGAATGAGATGCTGGAAAGCAGTGCTGCAGAAAGGGCCCTGGGGGTCCTGGTCAATGGCAAGTTGAATATGAGTCAGCAGTGCCCTGGCAGCCAGGAGGGACAACTGTGTCCTGGGGGGGCATCAGGCACAGCATCACCAGTTGGTTGAGGGAGGGGATTGTGCCACTCTCCTCTGCACTGGCGCGGCCTCGCCTTGAATATTGTGGCAGTTTTGGTCACTATGATATAAGAAAGACATTAAGCTCTTAGAGAGTGTCCAAAGGAGGGCAATGAAGATGGTGAAGGGCCTTGAGGGAAAGCCATATCAGGAGTGGCTGAGGTCACTTGGCCTGTTCAGCCTGGAGGAGTCTGAGGGGATACCTCATTGCAGGTGAGGGGAAGGGACAGACACTGATGTCTTCTCTGTGGTGACAAGTGATAGGACCCAAGAGAATGGCCTGAAGTTGTGTCAGGGAAGGTTTAGGTTGGATGTTAGGAAAAGGTTCTTCACCCAGAGGGTGGTTGCGCATGGGGGGTGGTTGGGCACTGGAACAGGCTCCCCAGAGAAGTGGTCACAACACCAGGTCTGACAGAGTTCAGGAAGCTTTTGGATGATACTCTCAGGCACATGGTGTGACTCTTGGGAATTGTCCTGTGCAGGACGAAGGGTTGTACTTGGATGATCCCTTTGGGTCCCTTCCAACTCAGCATATTGTGTGATTATGTGTTTGTAGATAACATGAATTTCTGTTCATGGCTGGTACATTGAGAATGTGGAGGATCAAAATTTAGAAATTATATAAACTAGTGTATTATGAAGTGTATATAATTTGGCAGCTATATCTGTAATTTTAAAGAGAAGACAAGAAAGAGTTATAGAGGAGAAAGTGTAGCAAGGCTGCAAATCATTGCAGAACCATTGCTTTTTTCCTTAGGTAGTTATTTGGCTTAGAGAGATTATTTTACTTTGCAAGGAGGTTCTTGCTCCATTGGTATAAAAGCAGCAAAGATTTCAGGGAGATACAGTGTCTTTTGTTATCTCTCTTGATATGTTTAGAAAAAAAGAAACATTTTAAGCACAGTTTTCTTTAATGCCTTTATTTTTGAACCACTTTTAATACCTTGAAGGTAACCATTACCTGTTTTTATAATACCAGTTAAAATATGGAGCTTCTAAATAAATTAGTAGGTGGAGGATGTCTGTATGTGTGCGCCGATGTGTACAATAGTCACTAATGACTTGTCCATCACCACTTCTAGGCAGCTGAAACACACATCCATATGTGCTTGACTGAGAATCTGTTCCTCCTGGAAGAGTGGAAAAACCTTAAATAATGAGGTGATTGCTATAGATCACTTCTTGCAAGAAATGGGCTCTGAAACCAAAAGCATCAAAGATCCTGTCAACATATTTCCACTTCAGTTGCTTAGTGCTAAGTCAGGCTTAGTAACTCTTCAGGCAAGTGATTGAAACAGTGCCCTTGGTTCCTGTGTGCGTGTCGCATTAGTTGCACTCTTTCACTCCTGTGTAAAGTATTGCTTTATTAATGCAGTTCAGAAACTTAAGAAAAGTAGCAGTCTGGAAAGCCTTCCTTACAGATCTGCAGCATAGTTAGGGCAGAGGACTCCTGGAGTGCAGTGTAATGCCCCTTCTGGCTGCACGTTTCCCTCTCTGCCCATGGGCACCTGCTCTACTGGGGACAGCCTGGTGCCGGGGCTGTGGCCTCGTGCAAGGCAAAATATCTCTGCTCTACAGGGAAAGTCAGTGCGTGACAGTGCAGTAGCCTGTTGGAAGACATTACATAGAAATGGTACAAGAGTCCATAAAACTTGTAGGAATGTGATAATTGAACATGTTTGAGAAATGCCATATGTGGTACTTTTAGGAAAAATGCAGGATGAGTATAACACTGTTTTCACATGGGTTGGAAGAGGAGAAGGAGCCAAGTTGTTCTGAAAGTTAGAATGATAAACTCTTGTCTTGAATTTCTAATATTAGATGGCAGTGTAGACTTCTGTGAGTGTGAAGCCTTTGTTTACTGTTTTACCTCACAATTTGTTTTGAATAGGATGTATGTGAAGTCGTGGTATGCATATTCTTTTGGCACTTATCTACACATCACTTTGTTCCAAGGCTTGAAAAGAATGGTCTCCTGAATATATATTTTCCAACCATTGTTTTATACTCAGTCCAGTTGCATTTACTTTTTCCTCCCATTGTTTGTTACTTTCTGCTTCATTTCTCTAGAAGGGGTTGCTGGTAACTTTTAAAGTGAGTTTTTTTCTTAATATAATTTAATAATAAGTTTTTTGAGGATTGGAGCTCAAAATATTTTAAAACATCAGATTAATTAAATTTTCACTGATAGCAGTGCTGGACTTGTTTGTGCACAGAAACATGACAGACGTCTGTTTCTAATCTCATTAAACTTCAATTTACCTCTAGGGGAACACTAGCTATAGCCTGTTCTGAAACACTGTTTCTCTCAGACTACAGGAATAAAAAGTCCCTTTAGCATCATGTTTGTTGGCATTTTTTTCTAGAATTATGGACCTTCTTAGTATATGAGAAGGATTTTCTTCAGTTAATAAGCATTTGTAGACTGCATTGGGATGTAATTGCATGTATATCTCAAGATTCTGCTGTTAACCTCTGTGCATCTTCAACTACTTGCCTTCTAGTCAGCCCAAAGATTACTAGTTAATGCAAGATCCTCTGTTTTGCTGAGACTTGCCTAAAGTGGTTTAAAGTGTTCACAAAAGTGTTTTCCCAGTACTTTCTTTATTGACAAGTGTTTGTTAAGCTTCATTTGACACTTGAATGATATTTGGACAAATTAATAAATCATGTGTGTAGAAATCAATTGCTTGTGTGTGTGTGTATATATATATATGCGTACACACACACACACATATTTATATTTAGTTAATTAGGAATCTGGCTAATTGGCAAGGAAGAATGATAAATTTAAGGGAGCGTAATGCCTTCAGCAGTGCAGAAATAACCATTACAAATGTACAGAAGCTTGAATTACGAATGGCTGTTAGAATTTTGTAGAAAAATCTCTGCTGTAATCACATGGACTTCAAAATTTTGAAGAAAAGTTTAGTTTAGCAAGGTCAGACTTAATGGTAACAAGGTAGTCAGCTAATGCTGATGTAACCTGTCTGGATTTAGGACACCTGAGATTAGCAAGAGAATATAGCAGATGGGCAGACAATTTTGAAGAACTTTACCCTTTTGCTTCTGTACAGCTGTAGCAAGCAGTCATAGCCAACACACTTTAATAAACTAGAAATGAAAGAGGCAGTGTAATAGGATGTGCTAATCTTTTTTGATATAAACTTTTAAGTGCTCTTGCAAGAGTCCTCAGGAGTATTCACTGCATGATAGTGACTTGCAGCATTTAAGACCATTTTGGTTACTTCTCGCTGAGATATAAAACTGCTTTTGATGGCTCCTATTCTTCTAACACATGGAATGTCATGGACTTGCATTTGGAGTTTTATGTCCCATTTTTGCTCCTCCTTGTCTGCTGGGGACCTCCCTTTTCCTGTATGCTACATTTCCTTCCTGCTTTGCACTCCTCCCATTAGTCTTGTTCATGTGCAAAGTGCTTATTATTAAGAACTTGCTGGCAGGATTTTGCAGATGCACCTTTTCACCCTTGCTCAGATGACTGCCATTAGGAAAGTGCAGGTGTTTCCTTCTCATCTGATAATTGCATACAGAAGTTGTGACCAGCAGTCAGAAGTGAACAATTTGGTGTGTATCTGCATATGCTTATGCACAAGCACATATGCAGCCTTTGTCTAAGGTTGAAGCACTTAACACCTTTCCTACTGACTCTTCCACAGTGGTTTAATTAGCTGGTGGGCCAAGTAAGCTATGCAGAAATGTATATGCTCAAGCCAGAGAAGTCTTTGCAAAACTAAGGATACAATTGGCATTGGAATGAGCTGCCTGGCATCGGAATGGGCTGTCTTGTCTAGGGGAGTGGTGGAGTCACAGTCCCTGGAGGTATTTAAGAAGAGACTGGATGTGGCACATAGTGCCCTGGTCTAGTAGACAAGGTGGTGTTAGGTTAAAGGTTGGACTTGATGATCTCAGAGGTCTTTTCCAACTGATTCTGTGATTCTGTAACTGTATAGCAGTTTGTTAGACAGAACTGAACATAGAAATGAGCTGTAGTATGTTCTGAGGGCATAGGAATCTGACAGCTGGATGACGTTGTCATCTCCAGCAGAAGTACACAGGTTTGCAGGATGGAAGACATGAACAGATAACTACATGCCTGGGCTTTACTAACTAGGACTTTGATTACCAATAGCATGTAGTTGGAAAATGCTGTTATTTGCACATAAAAAGTTATGAACATTGATTCAGAATCAGTGAAACTAGAACATTGTCTCTCACAGGATCCTTCTGGATAAAATGTCCAGCACACAGCTGGATAAACACATCATGGAATGGGTGAGCAATTGGCTCGTGGGTCAAGCACAGAGAGTGGCAGTGAATGGGTTGACACCAAACTGGTGGCCTGTCACTAGTGGGGTTCCACAGGGCTCCATCTTGGGCCCTGTCCTCTTCAGCATCTTCATAAATGACTTGGACAGGACTGGAAGGGATGCTAAACAAGTTTGCAGATGACACAAAACTGGGAGGAGCTGTTGACTCCCTCAAAGGCAGGGAAAAGGGGCAGGCACTGATCTCTCTTCTNGAGTTTGACTTGGTGATCCCTTTGGGTCCCTTCCAACTCAGCATATTCTGTGATTCTATGCTTACTTGCCTTCTCTAAAGGTGTGCTGTGTGTGGACAGGTGTAGTGTCATGTTAGGCTTCTTACACAGGTGGAAGAATTCAGCTTGCTGCTCAAATTTTGAAATTCTCTGTTAAATTTTCTTTAGATTTCAGTTTAGGCTTTTGATTCTTATGAATTTGTTTGGTTTTTTCCCCCAGCAGTCTCTCATTTTGCAAGTCCTTCAGAAAATCTTGTAAATATTTAGAGATTTTGAGTAGCAAAGGGAGCTTTATTAGAATTGGCAAAAGTAAATATTTTGCATGTTACTGTTTCTAGCTAAGAGCATATTCAATATGAAGGTGCATTTTGAAATCAGTTTGGTATAACTGTAGTCTCCTAATTTCTCCTCTTTAACTGTCTTATCTGCCACTTATCCCTGCTCTCCTTCCCTTGAGGCTTATTCCAATAATATAATAAGCCGCCATATGTGATTTTTTCTGCTTTAGATATCAAGTCACCTTCTGTCCAGGGTGCCTTTCCAACAAAAAGTCCCTCCCGCAATTGCCTCTGGTCTGTCGCTAATCTTAAATTTTGATTGGTGGCTTTGTACAGTTGCCTATCATTCTGGGCTCTCTGTGCATATACAAAATAAATACGTTTTAAAGCATTCATGGACCCTCTGCCCCATTTTTTAGTTGTTTATCCTCTGTAAAAAAACAAAACAAAGCCAGTTTTCTTAAAAGTACTGATTTTTAACCCAGCTATGAGTTTTGATGGTGTACGTAAAATGTGGGTCTATTTACAGTAAGAATTTCCCATAATATTTGTGTTCTGAATTTGGATATGGATTATAGCTGCCATTAAGAAATGGATACCTGCTTGGAAGACTTGGCTGCTTGTGTGGAATGTTTTCAGTAGTTCCTGAGCAGCCAGACAAGTTATGTGAGAGCTGCAATTGGATGCAGCATTTTATTTTATGTTTCAACATACTAAGTCAATATTTCTTAGCTGTTTTGGTTTCTGGGAGTATGATAAAGGATAAAAACAAAAGTACATTATTTGTCTATTGTTGCTTGTTAGTAAATGTTTATTGTTTCCAGAATAGTGAAAGGTAAGAAGGTGTCCTCAAGTGCATTTCTTAGATGTGTTTATAGGCAATGTAGGCTGCTGTTACTTCTTCCAAGTCAAAAAATCATATAGGTTATTTCTTAGACATGTAGCTCCACATACATTTTGCATCACAAAATCTAATCGTTCAGAGTTTAAAATTTAAAAAAAGGTCTAATAATGATCACACATTTTCCTCACACTTAAAGATGTTGATTCATTGCTATAGAAACAGCTGGCTAATTCTATGCCGTGCCTTCTGTTTTGCACAGTGATGTATGCTGTGTTGGCTTATGTTATTGTAAAATTAATTGAAGCAAATACACTGATTGGACACTTAGAACTTTTCATCTACTTATTTGCAGTTGTTGGAAAAAAAAAAGAAAATAGCTGCAAAATACAGTGTGGTCTTAAAAAGACAGAATTTTGAGTGACCTTTAGAAGAGCTAGTGCTATTATTTCCTTGCTGTAGGGTACAGTTTTATTTCCAAGGGAAATGTGTCCCAGAGATGACTCTGAATACAAGTTACCTTGTTTAAGTCTTTGTGCAGGGCACAGAATTTCATTTGTGTAAGTTTCTTGCCAGCCATCTGTATTGTGGATTTATTTTAATGAGGGATTGAGTAGATGTTCAGTAAGTTATTCAGAATTTGAGAAATGAAGATATCTATACATGTATATGTATGTATATAACTTGAATTAAAAATCAGGTTATAAGGAATTTTTATCTTTTAAAGATACCTATAGTTTGGTGAACTTTTGTACTTTTGGCTAAGCAGTCTGTATGTAATTTGCCAAAATCCAGTTCGTTTTTGACTTGGCTGCTTGTGAAGAGCGGAGTCCGTGCTGGAGGACAGACGGGGAGGAAAACCATGGTGACTCCGAGTGCTGTAGGAGGGGATCTGGAGTTCGTGGTGGCGTTTGCTGCGAGCAGTGTGTGCCCGACTGACGCTGCGGGGTCTGACTGGTGCGTGCCTGTTCCGAACTGTGGGGAAGCTCCCTGGTCAGCAGCGTGTGCCTGGTGTCCCTCCCTGCCGGGTGGGGTGGCAGGCAGAGCGGTGCTCCCTTCAGGGCAGCCTGCTTGGAGGAGGCTGCTGAGGAGTCACGGCACAGCTGGGTGGCCACAGACCCTCTCTGTGTCTCACAGAGGGCTCACTGCCCAGGCCATAGCTATGGTGGTGAAGGAGGATGTCCGTGAAGTGCCTCCAGGACTGCAGCGTGACTTCTAAAAACAAAATAATACCCCCTTGCCCATTCTCCCTTTCAGTGTAAAAAGCTCTTGTTGTTATCTGTAAACAACAAAACAGTTGTTCCATTCCTGCTCAGTTTCTCGGGTTTGGTTTTTTTTCCCCTTCTGTATGATTGGAGGGAATAAGGGCTGTGATACAGGACAAGAGGATTAATTCAATTTTATAACAATGACTGTAACTTAAATTCAAGATTGAAAGGAGGTAAAAAAAAATGTCTGGCTGAAAGCTTTAATTTCTCATTTTGCCTCCTCTCTTTCTTGCCTTGTGACATTTCAGTAATATACTTGGCATAATACTTTCCTTGGATAAACTGTTGCTAGATTTATCTGGTTGCTAATTCTTTTCTACTTGTTCTGTTACTCGTTTTTAAATTACCTGTTATTCTTCAGATCTGTAATGTGAATTAATACTGTTTCCTAATCTGTAATCTGCATTTGTCAGGCAAAACTATCTATCCCACTAGACTATCCCTCTAGTTCAGACTGAGATCAGATTTAAGGGAATGTTTCCCCCTAGTTGTCTTTTGATGAGAATCAAACTTTCTTAGATATTTTCTGCTTCTACTGTTGGATCTGACCAAAATCAGGAACAAAAATAAAAGCACTATTGGGAGCTGCTGTTCTTCTATCCTTCCCTCTGTCTCTCTTACAGATGGTGGTTTTTCTTCTTGGTGGTTCTTTTTTTGTAATTAGCCCTCGTGGTTAGTGCTTTCCTCTTAATCCAGGCCCACTTTGGAAGATAGGGTGCCCTGGATGTAATTTAGGCATCTAAGCATTGTTTGAGAGGTGGCAGCTAGTTTGCAGCAGTGTTTCTACTTTGGAAACACCTTTTTGATTTCCTGTCCAAGATCTTGGAAAAACAGGCTATGTTTGTCTTAATTTAGTTCCTCCCAGGGGAAGCTTTACTCAATTAGACTTATGGATTTTAAGCAGCAAGGGCCCTCTGATGTGGCATCAGGGCCATGGGAAGACAGAGAATCTTATCTATATTTTCTGAAGCCTTATGTTTTTAGTGGTCTGGTTCTGGTTTGGAAACTCTACGACAGTGAAGTGTTCCTTTATTATTTAAAGTTTAAGGTTTTCCGTGGGTTTTTTTTGGGAGGGAGTGGGGTTGAAATTAGATGTTGTTAACAATATATCTAAAGCTGAGGGCATTTTTGCAGTAACTTGTCTAAAATGGTATTTAGCCATTGCCTTTTACTGTCTTTTCTTCTTCCCATCCAGTCCCTGCCATGAACTGATGCATTCAAGAAATCCTTATTGCTGATCCGTATTCAGAAAGCTGTAATAATGTATTGTGGAATTCTTCTGTGTATGGTAGTGGGTAAAGATACGAAATAAGTATGCAAGGAGGAGGAAAAACGCCTCTGAGTTTAGTCGGTTGTTTGGTTTTATTTTGCAGTTTAATTTCTGTATTCTGTTTAGCTTGGTAACTGATGCAGAGAAAATGTTAATATAACTTGAGATTTCAGATGTGTCTGTTTTACTGCATGCAAATACCAGACTTCTATTTCTTCGTAACGAAAACATGTAATTTGGGCAGAGTTAGAAGTGACAGATCCAAGGTGCACTACCTTGCTCAAAGATTTTTCTGTCTTGGGTTGATGTGCAGGATTTGTGTTATGGAAGCTTTCTTACATGATTCTGTATTTGCTTCTGAAGGGTTTCAGAGTTATAAGAGATTAGGTGTCTAGGGATGACGGGCATCATTCCTTTTGGAAAGGATAAACCGTTCAAGTTGATGAAGAATCGGAGGTTATGGTTGGTTCTCTGGTTTATGCAGAGTTGGCCTGCATGGACAAATGTCACTTGTACCTGGCTTGTACATCCAGTGGCTGCAACCAGTTAATGTGGTAAACTGATCCCAGAGGGTTTCTGTCTTCAGCTTGAAAGTTGGGAAGCTTCTTATTAGTGTCTGACATTTGTCATGGGGAGAACAGGATGATTAGAGATGAATGTCTTAGTTATTGTTTACTACTATGATCACAGATAAATGCCTTAGTTATTCTTTAGTGTGAATAGCACAGATTGGGGCAGCCCTGTTTTTTGTTTAATTAGAGATGGCAGCATTTTTGTTCTGTCTTTGTCCTTATAATGCTTTGAAAAGTTTTTCTTTAATACTTTGAAATGTTTTAACAGATGTTCATGTACCTTCTACAATTCTTTATATAGAAGCAGAAAAGATCTGTTCTATTTTATAGTGCTTAAACTAATTAAAAACAAACCCAGAAGGTAAAAGCAGTATTTCCAGAAGATACTTAATTTCATCAGTCTACTGCTGTAATTTCTGGCTGACCTCCAATATACATATCTACATCTGTTCCATTTTGTCTTTGTTATTCTGAAAACCCTTAGCTTCCCTCACTGGCAAAAAACTAATCCTGTGCTCAGAGTTGTGCTGGTTAAACCAGAAAGGTGTTTTTCAATTCACTTAGTTAAAGTAGTACAAAACACGAGGAGAAACTTCCAATTCTCAATTTGATGTTTTGACCTGGAGTAATTGAATGAAAGTTCAACTACATAGGTATAAATGTGACTGAAATGGGAATCAATGAGACATTATGCTTTGTCGGGAATCCAACTTGGAGCAGCTTAGACTGTAGTTCAAAATGAACAACATCAAGTTAATAAGGATCTGAATATCTGGAAGATAGCTTTTCATGTGTTGGGTTTTTTTTTTTTACAAGTTTTCCTTCAAAGTCATTAATTAAACTGTTCACACATGCTTTGTAACATTGGAATGACAACTGGTTAGACCAGATGCATTGGTTTTCTCTTCGGTCTCCCTTTTCCAAAAAGCGAACGTTGTCCTTGTCCTGGAAGTCTGAGCCCTGGCAGGATCATGGAGAGCATTGAATTAAAGTTTTTGTAGTGTGAAAGGTTAGAGTATAATGTGCAGGTTTTATTTATGAATAAAGGGTGAGGGTATGTTTGTGTAACTGGCAAGCAAATCTCATAACTCATTCCAAAGAAAATCTTGTCTATAGTGCGGTAATTTAGGAGCAGATGTCTAGACTACTTTGAGAAATTGTAAACATGATGTCTTCAGAACAAGACCATGGGAGTTTAAGAAAAAATGCTGCATGTTGTATTTTTAATATTTGACTGAATTCCAGGGAGATCAGAAGTATTTTGGCAATATTTGGTCTGCCTGACTGCTAGATGAATTACTGAGAGAGTGCATACGTCAGTTCACAGTAACTTTTTCTTTCTTGAATACAGCTTCATTGGATTTGCTTAATTACATGATTAATACAAATACTATGTATTTGCCAGTAATGGAAAATTCTTATTTAAAATAGTGGCGCACAAGTTTATGTACATCTTCATCTTGCTAAACTGTTTATACATGTTGGAGAATCCACAGAATGTGATTAATCTGAATAGCTTGATCTTTGTACTGTTGTGCAGAGCTGTTCAAACATTACATTGAAACTAGAGAGGATACTTTTTTAGTTTTACTGCAGTTAATTTCGAACACTGTAAGAATATAAAATAGTTTTAGGAGGCAGGTAAAAGCAGTTTTTCTGTTTGCTGTGTGCAAAGTTTTCTGCTTTTGTTAGTGGTTGAATGGTGTGCTTACTGCACCATTGGAATAGCTGGAATGTAGCTGTAGTAGTAGTTCCATCATTTGAAGTCTTTATCCCTGGATTCTTCTGGGTGGGTTTTGTTTTGGGGAAGGGCTTCCAAGTTCAAAGACACATTTTAGTTCAGACAAAGTTACTAGTTTATAGAGGTGTTATCAAATGAAGTGCAATTACCCGTCCCTCTCTATTCTGCAAAATATTTGTAAGCATAATTCAAATTTGGTGTCAGAAAAACTTAATGGGTATTAGAACATACAAACAGAATTACAAAAAACAGTATTGTGCCACAGGTTATGCTGAACCTAAGTCAGTCCCTAAATTAATGCATGTATTTAATGTTTGCAAAGTTATGATCATTCTAAGTATTAGAAATGCCTGAACAAATACACAAGGACTGTGTTGGACCTATATCCCATATATAATTGGAATGACTATATTAGTAAAGGAATTTTGTGGCGGCTTTTAGAGGAAGACCTTATCCTAGGGGTTAAGCAAAGATTAAAATGATGATTTGGGAAATATATACGATTAGACTGAATGTAAAGACTTTTTTATTTGGATCATTTGTTCTTCCTAGTTTTTATATACTTTGATGTTCTGGAGCACTGACATGCTGCTTTGGTTTTCTTTTATCCACTGGTCTATCAAGATTTTGCCTATCTAGGCTAGTGCTATTTTAAGCTGCTAGATAGCAATGCTGTTACTTATTAATTACTATCTACTCTAATCGCTTCAGAATTCTTCAGAGACATTCCTTTGTCTCCATTTTGAGGGAGAGAAAGTAATTTGAATGTGTCTGGACCAAGAAAATATCATTAATAGTTGAAAATATATAATTGAAAAGAGGAAATCTATTATATAGTACTGTCTTAAATTTTATGTTATTTATTAAGGACAAGCAATTATGTGACTGTGTCACCTTAAAGAATTTAAAACCTATAAAGTTTCTAGTAGTTTTAGCAGTGGTGAACTCCAGCTTCACATTTGCGTTCTTTGCAGTATAGGAGAAAAACTGGCAGGACTGCATGCCATTGTAATGAAATTGTTATACATAGAAACTTGAGGGGAGAAGCTTGTCTTACCTGTTTGGGGAGTATCAGTCAGCATATTTAAATGAAATTTTATTTTGAAACTGTATATTTGTAATTATCAGCACATTCCTAAGCAGCAGAACTAGTTCGTGATCAAATGGTGGAGGTATCTTCAAAACATGTAATAACATTCATTGTATTATAAACTCTGCACCTTTTATATCTATTTCTGTTGCTTTTATTTTTACAGGATTACAAAGCCATTGACATTTGCTGACTGTGTCGGTGATGAGCTTCCTTTAGGATGGGAAACTGTTTATGATCAACAGATTGGAGTTTATTATATGGACCACATAAATCGTGAGTAGATGTATGATTATTTTGAGATATTAGCAAGTTGATGTTAACTGATGGCAAAGATAGAGCCCTATCTTTGTTTCCAATACTGTTTATGCACCTCGTGCTACAGTAAGAAAATGTTTGCAAGCAATTTCTTGCAGAATCTATTTTCTCATCTTTCACGTGGGGGCACAATGCTTCATCCATTTATAAAGAATTTTACGATCTATAATTGAGTTATAGTGCATGAAACTGTTTTGATTTGTCATACTGCAAAGTATAAATAGTTTTGTTGTTGCTTTTTGTCATATGTCAGTAAAGATTTTCATGCTATACTCTTGTGTTTCCTATTTTTCCAGTCATCCATAGTTCACTTTTCTATACTGGAAACCAAAATACGTTCTGAGAGAAGTGTGCTGGGTTTTACTCAGAAGCATCATGAAATGCAGTAGTCTCATCCTTGCTTAAACAGTGCATGTTTTATGCTTTAATACAGTACAAAATGCTATCAAAAAGACAACAGATGTCCCTTTTGGAAACTAGTTTCTAACGTTTTCCCTTTTGGACTATTGCTAAGCTTTCTATCACTACTGTCTGGCATGTTTGCTGGTTCTACTTTTAAAAAGATGTCTTATCTTTATAGCTTTGTACTACTGCTGCTGTTACTGTTGTACTGCTATCATTAAGCTTCTTATCACCAGTGAGTGAATGCTTTCAATATTATGGGAATTGGCGTTTGGTGGGGAGTGAGAAAAGAAGAAAGTAGTTATATGGGCTATCACAGCAATGGTAAACAGTATAATCTACAAAACCCACTTCAATACTATCTACTTGAAATCTAGTAAATTAAAAAAAGTGTAGAAATAGTTTTGAGCTTCCAGCCATCATTGGAATTACTTGTGTATTGTGGTTTCACAATTACTTATTTCAAAAAACGTAACAATAGATGTTCCCATCTAGTATTGTTTGACCCACAGAGGTACTTATTTGCTGTGAAATTTAACAAAGATCACTAAATAAATTATAAACTTTGAAGAGCTGTTAATAGACTAATCACAAGTATAGATAGCCAAGACAATTCAAAAGGCAATAAATACAGGCTGTTACATAATTCTTAAAATAACTGTCTTTAAAAGAAGTAGTAGATTAAGGGTTGCTGTCATGGTGACTTCAGTAATGTTGAAGTTTAATAAAAAGCGAGGATTACATTGGAGTACAACAGTAGAGTGCACTTAAACCGATGTATGCAAATGTGTGTGAATGCATATTTAAAAAAAAAAAAGAGGGTATTGGCAACTGGGGTTTTTTTTAATTGTAAGAGGTTTTAGGAGTCCCTGTAGTACATGAACTATTTGCAGTGCTGTGACTAAAAATGCTACTGGTAGGCATCTTTGATAGAAATAGTAATCACCATCACATGCAAAAAAAATTGCTCCCTTCTGCTCTGCAGATTTTGTTAGTGGTGGCTTTGCCACAGACATCAAGTTTTAACTTACAGAAAGGATACTAATCTTTGTAGGCATGCCAGATCTGGCTTCCGTTTTTTTTCTGTGCAGTTGAGAGTAAAAGTTGTAGAAAAGAGTCCTTGCAGAGAGAAATTGAGTTCCCAAATGCTCAATAGGTAGACACAGAAAGAAAAGGTCAATATTAATGGGTCTGGAAAGTAGAGCTAATCATACTAGGTATGAAATAAAGGTAATGTATGAACAGAGGGATAGAAACTTCATAGGGCCAGTGCTGAACTGAATAAAAGGAATCATTCAGCAATTAACAAGGTTGCAAAATTAGTGTCTTTCATGATAACTAATTACTTGCAGCCCACAGATATTATCCTAAGTGGTAATTCAGCCGTCACAGCAAAATGGGTTTGTCACCCTTAGGCTAATACAGTGCTTGCATATAACAGCAAGATTTATATTAAGAGGGAAGACAGTGTTGATATTATAGCTGGATAATATTATTCAAAAATTAGTAGGATACTCGATCCAATTTTTAAATTGTGGGCAGCAAAGATACTAATCAAGACTGCATTAACTTCCTTTATAGAAGTGAGAACTAATGAGTAGACAATCATGTGCAAGATGAGATGGTGTCAGGCAAGTGGCAGAGATGGTATAGGAGCTGAAGAAATCTTTTTCTGAAATGAGTATGTCTACAACGCTTAGAATGGCAACTTCACGTGAAAACATTTAGACTGCCTTTTGTGTCTGGGTTCAGTGATTTACACAGCATTTGAGTTCTGTGGTAATTGACAAAACAGTTTAGAAGTGCTTCGGTTTCAAGAAATACTGTGAGAAAGTTCAAGGGATAATTCAAAGAGAGTCTTTCTGCAGTTATGCTTAAACAGGGATCTCATGCTTTGTGCACTCTCTCGAGCTTTTTGCCCTTGCACCTTCTAAAAGAAAACAGCAATACGTCTGATTTTTCTAAGCCTCTTGCTATGTTTGTTTACCCAGAAAGCAAGAAAAATATTTCTAGGCAATAGCTTTCCATTTATACTGAAAAAAACCAGGAACAGAGGAATCTTCTGTAAATCTCAATGGTGCTTCCAATCCTGATCTCCATCTTGTTCTGTAAATTCAGTACTTTGTTGACACCCTTACTGAGCTGCTCTTGGCTCTTGTCCAACCATTGCTTAAAAACCTTGGTGGCTGCCAGCCACAGAATTCCTTTCCCTCCTCCTCAGAATCTTGGGAGCCTTTGAAGTCTCCTTTAAGCAGTTAGGCATTCCCTAGTGAGGGAATAATATATTCTCTGCATTTGTCTGGGTCTGTGCTTGAGTTACTGTAGTGTTTTGGGGGTGCTTTTTTTTTTTAATTGGTTATAAAGTAGTTAATTTTATAAAGGAATATAAAGGAAGTTAATTTTATCGTACAATGTAGCTTTAGTGTTGTTATGTGGCAAACTTGTTTAGAAATCCAGGGCAAAGTTTTATAAAACAGGAAAACGTCACTACTGTACTAAAGAAGTTTTCTGCTTCAGAAGAATGCTGCTAGCTTTTCAGAAGACTTCTGAAATAATTCTGTAAGAGATGCAGTGCCCTGAAGTATAGGATCTCAAAAGCTTACTATGTGATAGGACATGAATAACATCTTAACCTTGGCTGTTTTTGAGATTAGGACTAATAATTTCCTATTCAAAAGGAAACGCTTGCTAGGATCCAACTTGTCTGTCTTATAAAGATCTATTAATTTCTGCATAGTTTCCATAGGGGATTAGCAGTTTTAGGAATATTATATTTGCACAGATTTTAGGAGTATTTATAGACAGATGAGATAGCATTGCAAGTTGACTTGCCCTCAGTGAAGGATGGGCATCAATCTGAACTCTGTTTTCTTCTGCTTGCCCTCCATGTAGAGAGGGATTTATGGTGACTGAACAAGCCAAAGCACATCCTGTCCTTGGCTGCAGAGATAATTTGAGGTCATTGGAGCCAAAACGTGCTGCTGGGAATCAAGGGTCCACGGTATGCAGGGAGAAATTGCAGAACTGTAGGGACAATTTGTTTCAATGTGAGGAGTTACAGGGAGAGTAAAGGTACAGCTGTTAAGAGAGAAAGTTATTTATGAAAATAATCTGCAAATATGTTGTAAGTACTGCTCTTTGATGAGCTTTCTGGTTTTGTTTATACACTTTTCAGATGCCTCTGAAATGGTAGAGTTGCTAGCATGACCTTGACACTATTAGAGTTCTTAATCTGTTGAACTCAATCTTTTACAGTTTTGTATTCATCACTGACACCAATATACTGAATTATGTACTCACGATTGATGCAAAACATAACTGGCTTTCATCTCTCATAAGAAACCAATTTGGAAAAAATTGCTAGGTGCTCACCTCTTGACTGTGCTGCAGGTTCTGCCAGTACTTTGAACACTGACATTATGTCTGCAGCGACTTCTTACTGATAGAGCTTCAATCATCAGAAATTAACATTTCACTTAAACATGAGACTTTGCATAGTAATCCTCATGTAAAATATTTTTTTTTAGCTCACAAAAAGTAAAAAAAGGAACCAATAATTCTTTCAGGATTTTAATGCATGTGTCCTCCTCAAATGCAAAAAAAAAGCTGCAAAGAGATTGCTATGCAGTAGTAGCTTTGAAAATCAATATATATGGGAAAGATTTTGTGGTGGAAACTTGGGTTTGATTTATGTTTGAATATAAACTGTTCTAAACCATGGAAAGAGAAAATGTGTTGTTTCTTAAAAAAAGAGTAGCAATTTAAATGCTTTATGGATTCAGGATTAAAATGCTGACTCTTCTGTTGAATTACTGTATTCTTCTTAATTATGCAAAAGTAGTCTCTGACCTTTCAGGATGTTGTACTTACGAAGTTGTGTGCTGTCTCTTAAGATAGTTCCAGCTATTTGTAGAGTTATGGGTTAAGCACTGAGATACCTTTCACTCTTCTTTGTGGGTCTGGGTTTTTAGGTAGTTCTTGAAATTTTCAAGTTGTCTACAAGGGAAGGTTACAGCCAAAATACTGTTTTCTTTGGGTTTGCACTAGTTTTTAAAGAAAAGATTTATATGCCTTTTATGTTTGACAGGGCATTTCCTGTTCTTTCACTTTGCATCCTTTCTTCTTCTTGTCCTGGCTGGAGTGAGTTTGTGGACTGCAGCGTTAGGTGTGCTGGTTGAGAACGGACATGAACAAAATAATTTGTGCTTTGTAGCATAAAGCATCTTAAATTTTTTTTTTTAATGCTTTTGTTTTTTTCTTCTTAGAGCTCACACAAATTGAGGACCCAAGGGAGCAATGGAGAAGGGAGCAAGAACGCATGCTCAAGGAATATTTAATAGTTGCCCAGGAGGCACTCAATGCCAAGAAAGAGATTTACCAAATAAAGCAGCAGCGTTTTGAACTAGCCCAAGAAGAATATCAACAGTTGCACAAAATGTGTGAGGATGACAGCCGTTCTTATGCCAGCTGTGAGTTTACTAGTCTTTTCTTGATTTTACCCACCTGCCTCTCACAAGATACAGTGTAAAAAATATTGTGAAGTATTTCCATTGCCCAACTCTTCTCTGAATGAAGATCCTGAGTACAGAAGAGAGGTGCTATCCTTTGACTCTGCTATTCAAGGTCTTCCATTTCCTGTTAGATTTGTTAGAATATAGATTTAACATTTAAGAGGGATAAATGTTAACACTAAACAGGGATGTAACATTAAACCAGGGATATATCCCACCTACCTCTATATCCTCTACCCGTCTTGGAACCAGCTGCAGCGATGCTTTCTGCAAGGCAACAAAGACTGAATGTGGACCAGCCACCCACTTGCACTCCTAAACTCGTAGATTATTCTACTGTCAACATGGAGGGAAGTCTTAGGGGAAATGTTCTGTGGATCCGCGGTCTGTTTAGCAACTTTATAAGGTGTTAGGGACAAACTTGCTCAGGAGCATCTCTGACCATGAAGTAGGAGGCAGTATTTCATTAGTGCACCTCATTCTTGAAGGTCAGCCTGTGATCCTAATGTTGGTGGTATAGATTGTAGAGCTTTGGTTTCGTGCCCTTTTCATTCTTTAGATGTCTCTGGTAGCTTAGAGTAGATGTTACACTTTTTCTGAATTCCGAAGATGCTGCACCACTGTCATGGCTGTTGGCTGACACAGTAGGAAAAGGTATCTTTGCTAAGGAGTCAAACAGTCTGGTTCAAAGAAGTGTATCAAGTAGATACACCCAACAACCACGTGGAAACGTGGTGGAGTTTTACTGCACTGGTAACTTTTCAGTGGCTGTTGTGAGTACAGCCATTGTTTAACTGTGGTTTGCTGTTAGATGGCAAGTGCTTGGTAAGAACGGGAAGCTCTGCTTTAGCCTTTTCTGAAGACATTCCAGGAAACTGAACTGAACTGAACCATGGAGGGGGCCTTAAAGCAGGTGTCTGAATAGAAGTGTTTAGCTACTTATCCAGTGTTATTTATTAATCCAAGGTAATCATACATATGCCAAAATCCTGAATAAAAGTTATTTTGGGAGCTGAGGTGTCCCAGATAGATTGGACCAATTATTCTGTTACTGTTGAACTGGGATTCTCATCTTTTTGTTTAGTTTTAAATACATGTATTCTGTGATTTAGTTTGTGATGTAACTGAATAGTTGTGACTAGTTTTATTTCTCCCTGTTACGTTCAAGTATCTTAAGAAGTATTAAGATTTTTTTCATATTAAGAAAGAAATTTTTAAAATGAGTTAATTTGCAATAGTTCTGTGCGATATTTTGTTGAACTAAATCAGGTGAGTATACAGAAAGAAAATTCTAGAAAAATATAACCTGTTTTTCATATTTTTAAAGCTCTTTGAAAAGTTGCTTGAAACTGCAACAAAATACAGCTGAAAATGACAAAATTGGAGCTTTTCTGTAACAAATGCAAAGGCTATGTCAATTGACTTACGTTTCTCAATCTTCTGATAGTTTAGTGTTTTTAGGTGTATCTGGAATTGATAATGAGAATCTGTGAGAGCATTTAGATAAAATCTTTCATTCGTTTTGAGGTTAAAAATATTTTCATTTTCTATAGATGTGTCAATATGTTGGTTTAAGGTCATATGCATCTGTTTTGAGAAAATGGGATGGGCTGATTAGTCAGATGATTTTATTTTTTTAAAATATCCTTTTGGGGGTTAATCATGCTGTCAACTCAAGAAACCCAAAGGCTTCTTCTCCACTTGTTTTTCTTAATTTGATTCCTCCACTCCACTGTGGGATGCTTGCTTGTCCATTTATTGTTCAGAAATCCTAGGCCTCTAATTCGAGTACAAGTACGTGACTAATGTTGAGTGCTTATATTGCAAATATCCTTGCCTTCACTACTACTTGTTTCAGGTTGTTGCATTAGAAGAACTAAAACTTCAGTGTTTTCCTCCACTTTGCTTGTGGATGCAGCCATTGAATCAGTGTCGTGTGCTCATGAGTGGGAGGTGGTGTGAGCTCAGCGGTTGTGGGTTGGCAGGGAGGTGCCCATGCAGCAGTTTTGTGACTCAGTTGTGATCAGCACTGTTTTAAAAAAATATCCATAGAAAATCCTGGATTTAGAGAATTAGTCCAGGCATGACTACTCTTTTTGGCAGGTTCCTGCATGCTCAATATGACCTTGGTGTTGCACTATTCTTTCAAGAGTTGAAAGGCTCACTGCAGCACAGACATGGATATGGATTTCAAAGAGCAGCCTTCAGCTCTGCAAAAGGGTGCAAGGTCTAACAGCACAACCCCATCCACTCACATACCAGGCATTTTTCAGTGGGCCAGTGCTGCCTTGAGTGGCTCACTCTATAAATCATGGTTGCTCTTGCCCAGCCTATCCTCCTAGGACCTGTACTTCATCTGACTAGGCTTTAGCTTGTAATGCCACAGCTTGAAATCATTGCCTGACTCCAGATACACTGTTCAGAGCTCACTTGCCAGAGGTTGATTTGTATGTTGTTTCCTTACGCTGTGCCTTTAGGAGGCAACTTCTTTCCCTAGCTGATACAATTTTGTTCTGACAATAGGTGTGCTTTTTTTTTTTTTAAATTTAGTCCCTGTCAGACTGTTAATTCAATGTACCTAGGAAGCAACTAGCAGTTGTTAACATTACACAGGTTGATTGCATCAGTAAATGCCACTGTCCTGTCATAGAAGCTTGTTGTTTTTAGGAAATATGCAGTGCTGCAGTTTTTGTTGTTGTTCAAGACAAAAAAAAAACCCAAAACAAACTTCAGGTGGGCCAAATGGAAATATTCAGTTGTACTTCAGCACAGATGATTATTTTAATACCTAGTGTCTTGTAACTCAAAGCATTAATGCAACGGTTTATTAAATAGTGCCACATCTTAACAAGTGTATTAAAAAAGGGAGGGAAAAAGAAGTAAAATGCTGTTTTCCATCTGTTTAGCATTCTCTGGATTTTCAACTAATACCAAGTATGACCCATATCAGATTAAAGCAGAAATAGCCAGCCGTCGTGACAGAGTGAGTAATCTTTTTTCATTTTGTAAAAATACGAATTTAGCATGGGAAATGGAGGGAGACAATGTGTTTTTCCTTTACCTTAGCATTTACACTAAATGTTGCATGCATTTTTAGCAATACAGTATTAAAAACCTGCTTTTTTATTTGAGCCTGTTTTTCTATTAAAAGGACTCTATATTAACTGCATTTCAGTGACTTGCAAAGTAATGCTTTTTCCCTGTTACAAGTGTAAACATTTTTGTCACAGATGTCAGAGGCAAGCTCAGCCCGGCTTCCAGAAATTGCTTTCTCTGTGTGAACTGCCACAGTACAGTAGTACAGTACTGGGTACTGTGTATTGTAAGTAGTAAATACTCTGCAGCCAAATTCTTTCATTATTAAATGCAGTTTAAACCCACTCTCTTCATACCATTTACCCATTTTCAGTGGGGTTCCCCTGAACTCTACATTTAGCCACTTATTTGGAAATCTGTTCACAATTCTGTAGACCTGTTGGCCAATTAGAACTTTTTAGCTGATTTGACCAGAGCCCTTTTGTGAGGGGAAAGGAATTCAAGTATTCTGACGGTGGTAGGCAGTTCTGTAATAAAAATGTTCCATATCTGTATATTAAAAAAAAACTGAACTAGAATCAAGGCTTTGATACCATCTTTGCTGAAGGAAAAATAGTTGACTACTTAAATTTCTCTCATGATGGTGTAGCATAGAGGTAAATATTGCCTGTTGGTTTCAGGCAAATTGATGTAACAGTCATAAGCAATGATAAAAAGCAGTTTGTAATATTAAGCTCTAGAACTTATTTAAAACTGTACCTTTTTCATAAGGGATAAAATAAATGGGTTTTAGCATGCCAGAAGCTCAGGTCGCAAAATAAATAAAAATATTTCTCTTTGCAGGATAGTGTTCCATTTTTGTTGTAGTGACCACTTTTCACATGAGTGCCTCTGAAAATAAATTCCATTCACCACCCTTCAAAGGCATTTATTCTGTCTGTATATGTTTACTGCATGCTGACTAGTGTTTGCTTGTTTTACATATTCTAAATGTCAGCATATTCTAAACAAGAAAATAAGCATTATTTATTTAAATAATATTTAAAGAAAATGAGGTTTTCACTTACGCGACTGTTTCTTTCTGTTCCTGCATCTTAAATCAAAATGACCTAATAAGTGCACAGGATAATACGTTCAACTAAATGTGTGCATAGGTGTTGACTTGCTTCAGGAAATAGAATGAAATATGCACTATAAAGTGTTTATGTGCATAATATTAGCGATGCATTTTTTCATTTTACTTTTGGTGAGCTTGTGAGAATTTAAAAGAGTTTGTGAGGGTATAGAAATGTTTTGAGGAAAGGGCAAGAACACATGGGAAAGGGGAAGGACCACACAGGATAGTGAGACACTGACAGTCCTTGATACCCTACATACCCTAACTGCTGTGAAGCCCCTCACTCTTGGAATAGAGCTGAAGAAAATGTTAATTTATGCCTGGATATGTAGGGATTTTTTTTTAACAGTTTTGTAATGATATTGTCATTTATTGATGTACATGAGAAACTCAAGTGCACTCTGGGTAAATTTTAGAAAAGATACAGAGTTGATAACTTGAGAAGAGAGCTTTTTTCTTCCATCCCTGCCCCTCTTTGGGCTCTCAGTTCAGTCTTAGCCTCACCACCACACACTGACACACCTCAATTCCCCCTACTTGTCTGTAGTCCCTTACGTTCTCCTCCCCCTGTTGCCCTCAAGTTATCTGTCAGCTTTGCAGGGCAAGAAGCTGTTTCTTTGCAGATCATTCTTGGTTCTGACAGCTCTTCTAAGGTCTGCCCAACCTACTTGGGTAACTTTTTTCATAAAGCACAAAAATGCTTTTGGAGACATCTCTGGTTCATGCTCACTAGTTGGATCAAGGTAATTGACAGGGGGATTGAGAGGGCAGGACAATATGAAAGTAATTGTAGAAAGCCAGGCTGCCATTTCTGGGAGAGGCCAGTTCTACTGCCAGTAATTTTGTTTTCCCAGATTGAAAAACTAACAGCATTGGGTGTTCAGGCTTTTTTAAAGTTGACTGAAAGAGTTGAAAACAGTTCAGAGGTGTCACTGCTACAAAAGGAGAAGAAAAATTACATGTATTGAAACTAGCTATTAGTATAACCTATTGGAGATAGAAACATGACAGAATAGATGAGGAAATTGATACTTTGGAAGCTCAAAGTTGTGACTGCTGTTTGAGTGAGTCTTATGATATTTCAGAAAGTCCTCTGGCTATACCATGCAAATTTTAAAGCTAAAAAAAGAAGAAAGCTTATAATTTCCAATTTTTTAAATTAGCTTAAGACTTGGTATTTAAAAACCAATTGTTTTTATTATGGACTTTTTTGTTCCATATTATTACTTCAAGTTATTTTGTTATATTCAGCTTTCTAGGCTAAAACGAGAATTGGCACAGATGAAGCAGGAGCTGCAATATAAAGAAAAAGGAGTGGAAACTCTTCAAGAGTAAGTTAAGAGTTTGTGGGGGGATTTATTTTTTATTATTATGATCATCATCATTGTCGTTGTCGTCATGATCATCTTTACTTGCCTTGGAATTAATTTCTTAGAAATGTGTTGCCAAAAAGAAAAAGTTAAATGCTTTGCTTTAGACTTTCTACTGTGGTGGTGATGCAGAGTGAGAACAATGTGAAGTGATGGAAGAAGTGTTGGACACTTCTTGGTTGGAGTGGTGATTTCATAGATTCACATGCAAGAACAGTTTTATAGGCCTTGTTCTTTAACTCTTCCTGAAGATATTGTCAAAGTGGAATTAGATTTTTAAAATATTTTCCAAATATTTTCTGAAGATATCTGCTGTCTGCAGCACAGCCCAAAGCACTCTCCTGATCTCCCTCCAGCAAGGAAAGGAAGCTTGGAGCAATTTGCCACTGCTCCCAGGGCTATTAGGCAGCCTGTGCTCTGTTTCCTGTGTGCTCAGTGATGTCAGATGTTGTGGTGACCCTCTCCCTGCCACTATTCCAGCAGGTCACATGGGAACTGAGTAACTGAGTAACTTCCATCTATATGCTGCTCAGTCACCTACACATGTAGCACGTACACAGGATTCCCAGTGGGATAGGGAGGGAGGTTGCCAGGCCATAGAGAAGATGGCAGGTAAACACAGGTACCTGTGACTTCCAGATCTGTTCTGCAAGGCCAGGGGCTATACCAAGAGTTTGAACAGCACTTGGATTTGCCTTGGACATGTGGCCGTGCATTTAGGAATCTTGACCTTTTTTGTATTATGCATATGAACAAGCTGTCTAATGCAGGAGCTTCCTGCAAATTTGGAGCTGTTGCATGTCTAGTGCATTTTGTAGCATGAGTACAGTATCTGTGGAAATATTTTGAAGCTTTGGATTTGTTGCATTGGTGCTAAAAAGCATGGGCACACACTTTTGCTACAGGAATTCTGACAAAGTTCCAGGGATCCTGGAGTAGCTAAGCTACTTATTGTTTGGTACTACACTAACAAAACAATATAAAGGGAGATATTAAAGAAGAGGAAGCAACCCATGCGCTTCGTATTTTTGATGTTTTTTGTTGCTTTTTTTTGGTTTTGTTTTTTAATCGGCTTACAAGACTCTCTTAATTTATAAAGCACTTTATTTTTCAGAGAAGAAAAGTTATTCAACCCAAATTCTTCATTGGAAAATTAGCAAAATAAAGCACTCAAAAGTATTTGCTGTTTCAGTATACTGAGTAATATTTTAAGTATAGTTAGTGTCTCAGTATGGTGACCTAGATATGTAAGCAGTAACAGAACAAACGCAATTTTGTCTTAAGATTCTTACTGATATTTCTTTGAGTAAGAATTGCCTTGCCTTTTCTGCTTTCTTTGTTTTCCTTGTCCTGGTTATTGGGTTATTTTAAGGGTATAGGTTCAATTGTTTTATAAAAGGACTAACCACTTGACTAGGATGATGAAAATATTTGAAAGCCATTTGAAACTCAAGATTGTTTTAATTAGTATAATTCATTTAAGATAGTCCAGCAAAGTAGTGCAACTTTTTGAGAAGTAATGCCTGCAAATGATTAAGAATACAAATGTTAGTCTTGGATATAGCCCAAGTCAAGTTGCCCATGCTATAGCATGGGGTTATAGGAGAGACATTCAAGTGAAGGATTATTTTAAAGCATATCTGATTCGTCAGTGGTCACTCTGATCATCTAGTTTAAAAGTTCAGGCATGACAACGTGATGTTTCAGTGCTGCCCATCACTGCTGTTGCGATACTTGTCCTCTGTCCTGTTGGCGCACGGGGTGACACTTGTTGCTTGCTGAAGCTGGGGAGAACTTTTTGCCCATGTGTTATCTGGAGTTGCAGTTAATTTTTGTCAGTGTTTGTGTCTTGCTAAGCTCTGCTCTCTGCAGCGACTTCATCGTTTGTGAAAGAGATCTGTGGTTTTGTTTATCTTTTGTGTTTTTAGTAATTTTTTATTTGCCCTTCTGGTGAGATATGTGGTTTCTTTTGAGTATTTTGGTTCTAGCAGGAAGGTAGCCAATTTAGAGAGTTCTTGCACTAAGAACTGAAGGGAGGAGCTTCTGTGTGCAGTCACTAGCCAAATCAGGGTAACAGCCTGACGCTGCTCTAGGCTGTCCTTGCGCGATCCCTACCCTACCTCTTGTATTTGTCTTGAGAGAAGGGTCATTGAAGGCAAGTACCAAGGCTGAAGTAATGTAATTTTTGCAGATCCCCAAAGTAAGTTTATTGTCTAAAATGGTATCCATTGCTCCTTCTTTAAATAAAAAATGCTGATTTCTGCCTCCTCCTCCTCTTTTTTTATAGCTTATTGCATCTCAGACATTTCCCGCTTTTGTCATGTTTTCTAAATTTTTGGTCTGTGTAATTCTTCATTTTTGTGCTAAGTCAAATCTTGAGATAACCGCCAAACTGCAAATGGCATGCATGCTGTTGAGGCTTTTTAAAGCTGTGTTCATAATTTTATTTCAAGTATAAGCCAAGAATGATATTGGGAGCCATCACATTTGGGGCTTTACATCTGGCTGAATGTTTGCTTTGAAAATCTTACCAAAGTGGCATTATGAGCAGGTATTGGAACCTACTGCCATGGGACTCTCTGTGCAGCCTTTGATGGGTATAGCTCTCAGAGAAGAGACAACTTTTATGGTGAGGGTAGTTAAGTTGCTCATTATTTCCATTGCTTTATGTTGCTCTCTGATTCAAATGCCTCTGTTAAATGCAAATCTCTTGCATTGACTTTTTCCATGTACACTGTCTGCCTTGGACTGTGTTTTGTTTTCTGTTCTTTTTAATTTTAGTAAAATGGCTTAGCCATCTTTGAGGAGAACGAAAAGAAAACAAAACCACAAAACGACTAGAGAGAAGTAGGGTTTTGTGGGAGGAGACAGGATTGAAAGTTTTTTTGATACCTCTACAACTTCAATACAGTCAAAATTTCAGTCTTTGTGGTGCTGCAGCTTTTTATCAAGGCTGTACGTTCTACAGTTGCATCTATATTTGGCAATGTTGTGATAAACCTTTGGACATCAGTTTGTGTTTGCCCACTGCAGACTTTCCAGAGCTCACTGTTTAAAGCCTGCAAAGATCCCCTTCCTGCAGGATGATGTTCCTTGGCCTCCGCCAGTGCCTTTGCCCCAAGGTGCATCTGATCCTTTCACAGTCCAGAGTTACAGGGTTAAATACAAGCCTTTTCTGGAACAAATGCCTTCCTCTGGCCTGACAGCAGTTCCTCCTCCCCTGTGTTTTCAGTGACCCTTCTGCTCCCCGGCAGGAATTTTGGAGGAAGAAGGCGTTTAGCAACAAAGGAAATGAAAACTTGGCCAGTTGGCCATGAGAGCGGAATGAATGCTGTGAGAAGTTGGGAGTGACGGGGAATTAGGACTGGCTAAACAATTTGTAGTTGCAGACTAATTTAGAGGATAGAGGACTTGACAAAAGCTTTGAAATTATATTTTAACTCAAGTGCAGACCTGTGCTTTGGTGAGGATGGCGGGAGTCTTGTGTGACAGTGTATGGAGGAACCTGGAGTCCTCCCTGTAGGACTGAAACTATGGCAAGGATATTAATAGCCTGTGTATCCTAGAAACATCTTTCTCAGAAAACATATATTTATAGTTTTGTGTGTTAGTTGAATATTCTTTCTGCTCATGCAAAGGTCTGATCTGTATTTGCATCATGCTATTTTTCATTAGTAAAATGAAAGACTCCTGTTACCTCTGTGGCTTTCAAAAACAGACCTGTATGAAAAAAGGAAAAAAATTAGCAGACAATAAATAACAAGTAATTTTGTAAGCTATTTAAGTCAGTTTGGGTTGACAGCAATACTGATTTAAGCTGAAATATTTTTGGCAGTAGATACTTTTCTGATTCTTTCCTTAAACAAATATTGATTCGTAAGTGGGGCTCCAAGGTGACATCCAGGAACATGAACATATGGATAACTGGACAAAAATCTGGTTGAAATTAAATAATTTCCTTTTCCTGAAGTGCCACCTCAGTCCTGGAAACAGTGTAATGAGGCATTTTTGTGACAAAGTTTGGATGGAATCTATGTTCTTAACATTACAGTCACCTTCAGATAAAAATGTGTTATCTTTTTCATGTGACTTTAAGAGAATTGGATTAGTTGTTTTACCGTAGTTTTATCTTTTCAGAGTTTTAACTAAAAATTAGTGAAGATTAAAAGGAAAACAAAACCAACCAAACAAAAACCCTGACTTTAGTCCACATGACATTTAAGTCTTTTCTTGTTCTTGAACTAATAATCATAAAAGATTATATATTTTCTTATATAATATTGGGAAAATTGTGTTAGAGTAAGAATTTTGACATTCAGACTTGCGTTGTCTTCAAAAGCAGGAACTGTCAGTAAAAAACAAATAAACCAAAACTGTGGAAAGCCAGCCTATGGTGTCTTTTTTTCCTAAATATTTGAGCTGCACTATAAAACCACAGGATTTTCATTCAAGCCTTATGATTTTTCATTTTAATATTTTAGTTTTAAAGCAAGTAATTGTATGCAAGTGAAATTTCACTGATTTTATTTAACTGGCAGAACGTGCTGGGTGTTGACACTCTTAGCTTAATATAATAGCTACCTCAAAACTTAGTTATTCTCAATATTTTAAATAGGGTTTGGGTATTCTTGTCCTGTATGTATAGCATGCCCTGTCCTACTACATCTTTTTTTCGAAACTGATGTCCTGATACTATTGTATGTTTTTATCTTTAATTCTGTTAACTGGATACACCTTTTCCTCAAGGTGTTCATTCTTAGCATTGGCTTAAGCACCATTACACATACCACCTTTGTTGTACATGCACACTTTCCATGCTAGATGAACAGGAAAATTGAGATTTTCATATTTTAACGGGAACATGCTTTTCACTAATTGTTGTGGATAATCTGTTAAAACCCCAAAACCATTTGTTGTAAATCCAGGTTCTTAAGTTCGGTAAGGTCTCTGGTCTTGTTTTTTGTCTATAAATCAAAGCAAATTACCAAGAGGGTACACTGGCCTATGCTTCTGCAGCCTGATACGTTGTCCTTTACTATTGAGAGTTGTTGGAAGAAAAGGTTGAAAACTCAGCCAGTAGATGTTCCACTTCAGGGATTTTTATGTCAAGATGGAAATACTACTAGTACTTCAGCCTATGTCATGAACTAGTGCTCTTGCTCTTTACTGACTTTGTATTTGGTGGTCCCATGTCATGTTTTTCAGTGCAGGATGGTAATGTCTTATAGAAAAGTTACTCAAAGTTGCCTTAAATAGCAGGAAAGCATTTGCAATAAAATTTTAGGAGTATAAAATTTTCATCCTGAGAAAATGAATAGTGTTTGTTAGATACTTCCAAAGCAAGATCAGATAAAACTCCTGGAAGAGGTGTTGCAATGTGTAGAGCTGCATGGAAAATGTGACAGCTAGACTGCTAATCTTTATCTTTTGAATTACAACCATGTAGATTTGTTTTAGGATGATTTTACTTTTGTTATGTGAAATGGGCTACAGGGATTGCCTGTAAGTAAGCTCTGTATTAGGACATTAAAACCAGGAAATCTGTTGGTTCTGCATAACCTGGGTAGATAATTGCTTTGCTTTGTCTTTAGAGTGGACTTGGCACTGAGTGCTGTGTTAGTTCTGAGTAGAGTATCTTTTTATGCCTGGAATAGAAGTGGTACATGAATAAACAAGAGGTCTTAAAAAGTCTATGTGCTTTCTAATTATGTGAAAATTCCTGAATTTGTCTTACTCTTTTCAACAGGATTGATCGTAAGATGTCAAATGCTCATACAAATTATAGACTGGATGAAGCACAAGCTATAATGAGTGAACTTCGGACCATAAAGAAAGCTATATGCACAGGTGAAAAAGAAAGGCAGGACCTTATGCAGGTAAAAAATTGCTGCTAAGTAGTAACCTACCTCTATTTTCTTGTTTGCAATTGCATTGGGTTTTGCAAGTTCAAATAAGGAAGTGGGAGGGCCCAAACTGATTTTTCTGTTTAATAGTTACCAGTAGCAAGCACTTAAAAAAAATAGTAATTTTCTAGACTCTGAACTCAAGGCTTCATATGCATTCATATTTGTGTCTTGGGTAATGTAGTTACCTAAGTTGGAAATATTTCTATGTCTTTATTGAATATAGCTTTCCATTGTTACTAGGTCTAAGGCTGCTATGGTGTATTTATATTGCATTTAAAAAAAATAAACCTTTGTGTTGCGGTATGTGTTTTTCATTTTGTTTAATGTCTCTTTGTATTATTTATAATGAAGTAGGATTGAGAATTCATGTGCTAAAATGTTTACCAGTATGTCAGCCATGTTTTTCTTTTTGTAAGTATTTCACAAAACTGGATCTCTATGTCACTATGTCACTTTGTCTTGGGGTGACTTTTTTCTTTCACTTTCCTTCAAGGAAATATTTCTTTCCTCGAGCCTGGTGGGAAAGGGTGACTGCGGTCTCTGGTTTTTTGTTTTTGTTTTTTTTTAATCAGAGAATATTTGTGTCTCTGAATATATTTGTCCCAAACCAGGACATACTTTTTGTCACAAACTCTCAGTATTCATGTCAAAGCATGTGCTAATATCAAATGTTTTCGCAAAGCCCTCAGAGTATGATTAAATACAGTGTATACAGAAACCATAATGAAAACTTTAAATTATTTTATGGATTAGAGCATGAGGATCGAGGAGAAATACATGCCTGAGTAGTGGTCTAACTTTTTAATGGATTCTGCATCCTGCTTCAAGCTCTCAGTTGTGTCTATGTTATTAATGTGATAGGAGCTTGATCAAAGAACAACGAGCCTCTGCCACCACAGGGACTTCAACATACATTTACTAAAATATGCTGCAGATACAAAGAGGTAATAAGGACAATTCTCTTCACGTAGTCTTCAAAATCTGTATGGAAAAAGACATCTTTATTATCTAAAGTTTTGACAGTGTACTAAATTGATATTGCTATTCAAACATTTTCTTTAAGTTTTCTCTGCAGTAGTGTTTTGCAATTTTTTTCTTTTTTTTTTTTTAATTGTTAGATTATATGGGTAGCTTATAATCTACATATAATGAGTTCCCATAGTTATACAATTATTCAGTCTCCAAAGCATTACACAAAGGTCATTTGATGGACCACAAATCCTTGTTCAAGTAGACAGAACACTTAAGTCACTATGAGAAGTTTCTGCCTTGGCAACTTTTAACATATTTGATATTTTGGGTTGGCCAAGTTTTAAAGTGATTTCTCAGCCTTCCACATGCCTGGCTACCAAGAAATGATTAGAAAGGCAGTTCTTCATGGCTGCAGTAACACACATTTTAGGAAACTAACTGGTAATGTAAAGATTTATGTGTGAGATCTTGGAGCAGTTTAACTACTGGCCTTGTTTCTACTCCCCCGATTGATTTTTTTTTAATTTTTTTACCTCTTTTCCTTGCATTTTCAGTCCTCAGTGGCAGTAAATCCTGCTGTAAACATAGAGATGCTGAAAATCATATATGTTAAACTTTAATTGTGCTTGCAGTTTCTTTAAATACAGGTTTGAGAGAGTTAGAATTCTGTCTAGGATCAAGCTTAGTGTCAAGGATTGGGCAATACTGGCAGAACCAGAATGTGGAGGTTGAACAAGGCAGAAGCAAAAATGAAGTGTTTCATCCTTCTTCATGAGTCTAGGAAGTATAATTTTTTTAATGAATCTATCTTGATAGCATCCAATAATAGACATATAGTCCAGGAGAATCTAGAAAATAGCTTCCCACATGAGTGTAGCATGCAAAACAGTTCTCCATATTTTGTTTAATGGCAATAAGAGATTAAATGCCATAGTTTACAAGATCTGCAGTTGTAAAAATTGTGTATTTCTGCCAACTTACTGTGTTCTGCAAAAATATTCAGCGCTCTGCCTGATACTTTTTAATTCTGACAAAAAAAAATCACTTTTGTTGTCACCATAGTTATCTGGGCTTTGCTGTTTTATAATTACATGAAGATTGTTGTTACAGATTTATTTAGCTTTGTCTAACATTTGCAAGTCTATTTTAAGTATCCTCCTAATTTTTCAGAATTAGATTTTTAATTTCCTATCAATATTGAAATTGTTTTGTCCTTGAAAATGCTACATTTTAAAGCTATTGCTGGTAAAACAAACCTTCTTATGAAATCTTTTTTGTTTGGAAATTTTTTAATAGAGGAGTTTGAAGTATTGTGTAAAAAAAATGAGGATTTATTTCAGAGAAAGGAAATAGACAATTTCTTACTATTTTTTAATTTAAATCTGGCCAGTGTAAGCAGCAGAACTAAACATAGTAGAAGTGACTCAGTCTTGTGTAGGTGCTTGGAAAATTGTAGCTGTTGTAGAAATATGGTAATTGGATTTAGTTGTGTGGGAGAGAAGGCTGAGGAGGGAAGGAGAGGGTGGTCAGGTTTAAACTGGATGCTGTGATTACAAATAAAGCCAAATATGTAGTGCCACTGCTCCAAAACAGTGGGTGAACTTTTTATATAAAATTGAATAATGAAGATGTATGGTTAGGTTCCTGAAAGTAGTGTGTTTGTCTCTCCTCCACCATCCTTTTCATACTTCTGTTTCTGTTCCAGTGTGCATATGCTTTTAAAATACTGTCCTTTATCCTTGGGAAGCACTGGAATTTGGCTTTTGTGGGTTTTTTATTTCTTTTTTCTTTTCTTTTTGTTACCAGTTAAATTGGCTACATAGGTTAGATAGGAACTGCACTGAAATTGTGCAGAGAGCTCCCAATGCAGATGGCAACAGACAGTGACGAAATGACAGTACTCATTTCTCTCTGTATGGGCAAGTCTGGGCTGATGTGCTTAGAGCTTCACTGCTGTGGCTGTTGGTGGGATTGCCATAAACAATCCTTAAACTCCAGATGGAAGATGGATTCCTCCATATAGCTGGGAAGGAAATTACTCCTAGCAGTTTATGTAAATTGTTTCTGTCTGAAACTATGATAACTTGGGTGGTAATTTTCCATGTTAGGATTGCTAGTCACTTGTGCACATAGATGTAATTTAAGGTGATGTTACTTGGTGATTGCCACCTGTCATGATTTGTAATTTTTAAGTAGTGACCAGGGTTCAGCAACAGATAGAAATCCTGGCCAGCAGCCAAGTAGCCCTTCATTAACTGGCAGGGAGAATGCTGAAGAGTGTCAGAAGCATAACAGGAATGTATAAAGTAGCTGAAATACAGAGAAAAGTGTAGATTTAAATTCTGGCATCGGGGTCCGTGGTAGTGTGGCAGTGTGCATACCCGTAACATTGTATGTGTCAGCCAAATGGGGCAAATGGGACGTAATTTATTTGAGTGAAACCTCAGGCTTTCTGAAACCTGAGTTTTTGTTCATGTGACTGGCTGTGCTTTACTGGGAAGAGGCCATGATCTGAAATTATTATTTCCATTCTAAAAACCCATTAGGGATCTCTCTTGATCCTCTGTACAACAGGAGACTTGACTGGATGATTTTCAGTGAGTTTTGGAGAAGAGAGTTAGACAGGAGTCTGCAGTTTCCATAAACTAGAAGATGCCTTTTTTTTTCCACGCCGTGAAGCAGTTCCTTTCACAGCAAGTCTTGGAGGATAAAGGGACACTATCTAGGGACTTCTTGGCAAGTAACTTGAAATTGAATTTTGCTGTGTCGGGAGAAGAAAAAGTTTTGGTTTTCCTTTATACTAAGATGGCTCAGTTCAACTGTGAGGTGACAGAAGAGTTGGCTTTTTTGGAGGATCCAGGACAGGTGAGGCTTCTGGAGGCAAGTGGTCCCACTGTCAATAAGTCTGGCATTGCTCTGCACTGTCCTTTATCCCTGCTAATGCTGAGCAGCTCCACTCAGACCCTGTAGTAACAGCAGACAGAGACTGAGGAGGGAGCAGCAAGTGCTCTCCAAACTGTGGTGTGTAACTATATCTCTCCTTGGCTTTTCCTAGTAGGAAGGAGACAAAGTGTGGGTGATTTGAAGGTGTGTCAGGGAGGAACACAAGCCCCCAGTCTTGTAGCTAAGGAGCCTGTTTGTTCATTCATCCTGTACCACACTGGGTGTTTTCCCTCTTTTTCATCTCTAGTGGAGGTTGGCCTGAGGGAGGGACTGGTATATGGCAGCAAAGGGGTGGACCATGTATGATGGAAATTAAGGCCACCAGAAAAAGCTGCTTTTTCTGGCTAGTTTCAGGCCTGCTGCAGTTCCATCTTCCTAGATGCTTCCTAGCCTCTGAAACCAGATGCCTTCATCTTCAGGGTGGCTTTGCTGTTCTTGTCAGTAGTAAACAGTTGCTGTTACATATGTTCATTTCTGGACTCCATTAGTTGAACTGTTGTAAGAAAAAGCAGCTTTGATGTGTTACCCTTTTTAAACTGCACTTTAAAGACTGAGAAATCTCCTGATAATGGGGTATGGACAATAACCTGGGCTTGTTGCAAATCACCAGTGGTCTGAGCCACTGAGATACATGAGAGCCAGCCTTTTCCTGATGCAATGCTTCAGATTTGTCTCTGGTTCTGTAGTTCAGACACTGGAATAAGCAGTTTTAGAGATTTTTTTATTTGTATTTTTAGAACCAGATCATTTTGTTATGACATATAAATTATTACAGCTCTTCAAATTTCTGATATTTTTTTGACAGTATTAGGTTGTTCTTTATCTTTTGGTGAGAGGACAGAATTTTTGGTTTTTGGTGTTTTTTTGGTGTGTAATGCTTAGAGTCTCTGTCATAAATGACAGCCTGCACAATGGTCTAATATAATAATGTAATTTTTGAAAAAGAGTACACAGTAAGAAAATAAAAGTGATATTAACAATTGTATCTTTTTTTTTAAGTAGTTTTAAGAGCCTTAAAGTAGTTTTAAGAGTCAACAAAGCTTATATTGTCAAGCAAGTTATTTTTATTATTTTGTATGATTCTGTCTTACTCTCCTTTGCCCTTAAGGCTTCTGAGGTCTCTGTTTCACCCTGATAGTTTGTGTCATTGTCTAAACATTTCAGCGATGTTCCTTGCTTAACCCAAAGTGTAAAATATCTCTTAACTATGTGAACCTTGGGTAAGAGAGCACAAGGGTGAAATCAGCTGTCATAAAAATACAATCAATACAAGGTATTCATCAAATTGGATGTGATAACAGTAGTGGCTAAGGAATGTAACCTGTGCAGAAGATGGCAGAAGGGCAGGTGAACCACATTTGTCTTCCCTGTCAGCTAATGTGAAGTTGACAGCTGCTAGATTTAAAGAACTTCAAGCCATACAGAAGATAAAGCATTCATAGATCTAAAACAAATAATTTAAAATGTTTGCTGTTACGTGCATCTTTTAAAAGAAGAGGTGTATTTCAAAGCAAAGCTTGTGCATTTTAGTAGCACTTCAGTGAATTTTATAGGCAAGCTATCATTCATATATCTTAAATACAATTTTTTAATTTGTTTTCTGTTACTAAAAAGTATTCTTAAAACAATTTTTTTCTAATTTTTTAAAAATTTCTCCTCCTATAGAGCCTGGCCAAGTTAACAGATGGATTCAGGAATAGCTGTTGTATTACAGATTCCCTGCAGGATCTGCAGCACAATTCTAGTTCGCTCAGTGACTCCTGTTTACCTCAACAGCACTGCGATGCTTGTTCTCAGACTGACATCACTGGAGAGGTATGCCTTCCTGTGTGAAACATTTGCTGTAGAAAATGAGCTGGTTTTGAACTATAGTGATACATTGTTATTTCCTGTTTTAATTGAAAGGTGCTGGCTTTTGGAGAACAGCAAATCCAAAGCAATATTGGTGGTGAGGGAGTTGTGTTTGCGTATTGTTTCCAGATTGTGTAAGTTGTGGCCTTGGTGGTTCTGGTACTTGAGCATGGTGCAGGGATGTAGGGACATGCTCAGAGGTCACTGACAGGTGAAATCAGCTCCTGGACTCAGCCAGCCCAGCAGAGCACATGTCACGTTACCACTTGGTGACCATTGGTATTCCTTGGAGTACCAGCTCTTGCTGAGGTGGCCGTGGACCTCTTCTGTTCATGTCCCCAGCTCTGACTCTACTGATACTTTTAATGAGGCAGGAAGGAAGAAAATACTTTAGTTGGCTTGAAGTTGTAGTAGAGGCCTGATAGTGCAACAGCATGAGATGTGAGTGTTCTGGTAGTAGTGATGTACATTTTTGTTTACTTTTTTTTTAATCTTGCTTTTATCACACTTGTCATGATTGCTTATATACATCAAAGATGTAGGGTAGACCTCTGCTCCTTTCCTCTGTCTGAGACAAGGAAAGTATTTGTTAGTCTCAAAGTATTTTTCTTAAGAAACTAACAAAACTTCTGATATAGTATTATATACCTTTGTGCTTTAAATATTATATTAGAGAAGAATATATTGGTATTCCTAGGAAATACTTCTTATCCAAGAAAATTGTGTACTCCAAATAATAAAAACTTGGCTTGCATTAGTATTGTGGCAGCCCAGTTGTTTTCCAGTAATAAGACATTTGCTTCTGTGGATGGTTTATCCAAAGTAAAAAGACAACCTGTCGTTAGTATGTTACTCCACATTTGGTTAGAAATCATCTCAATTATTGGCTTTTATCATCCCATTTCTCTTCTATTGTCTTTGTTGACTGATGACTAGTTGTCAAGGTGGATGTCTCCAGAGGGTCCCTACAAAAGAGGAAATCTTGTGTTTTGCAGAAGATAGACTTTTTGAGAATCTAAGAAGACTTAGCTGATGCTAGGCTGTTCAGAGTGTTAGGTAGATGGTGCCTTGGGAATGTTGTTTTCCAGACAGGTGGTGGATAGGATTACTGGATTCTGAAATGAAATGCTGAAAGGAACTATTGCAGCATTTTACCATTCACACTACACATTGAATATTATCCAAGACAAGTACAATCTGAAAATTGTGTTTATCAGATATAGGCTTTCTGCAGGGAAAATAAAATCACGTATTTATGGCAATTTTTTCCCTGAATTATTGGTAGGAAATGTGAGTAGAAAAGAGGTGGATTTTTAACCCATGTTATGATGAAGACAGCAAAAACAACACCTAGATGAAAACTCCAGAGGTGCAGCAATGCACTTGCATAGAGACTTAGGTTTTATACTAGACCATACACAAACTTCTGAGGAGGGAACTGCTAATGCCTTAAGGTAGAAATTGCTATAGAAGCTGAACTGTATACAGTAGGAGTTGTTACATAAATGCTCGTTCCACTTCAGGGATCTGGTGATTTTTTTTGTGCTAATGTTTAAAACTCACTAATGCCGTAAGTGTTGGGTAACACATCACAGTACAGAGAATGTAATATGAATTGCTTCTAATTAAGCTATCCATAAAATAGCTGTATCAAGTAATAAACTATTTCAATTAAAACACTCTTTGTTTTAGACTTGGATAAAGCTGAAAAACTTAGACTGTTCATCAGTGATTCAGTTTGCTCACGCTTGATTTCCAAGATCATAGTTTATCGAAAGGGCTCATTTATCTTCTGTACTTTCAACTGTAAACTAGTTTTGTATTTCTAAAGCATAAAATCGATTTTTTATTATGTTATTACTTTTTTTAGTGAGTCCAGTAAGCAAGACTAATTAATCTTTTTATTGTGAGAGTATTTTTAAATGCTTATTTCTTCCTCTCTTTTGTACTCCTCTCCTTGCTCTTCAACTCTGCAAGTTTGGGTTTGATGACAAAACAAGACTTGTAGACAAAGTAAGACTGAACTGGCAGTATGAAGAGGCCAAGAAAAGGTAATTAAAGATAAATTTATTGGGTTTTATATTTTTTCTTGTCCTTAAAGTTTTCAAAGTAGAACTGGAACCAGACTCCTAGCTGAAATGTCTTGGCAAGATTGATTTGCTCACTACTGAGAAGTTCACAGATAATAAAAGTTTAGGTAAACATAGGACTTTATCATAAGGTTATTATATTTGTTTGCAGAGATAAAGCTAAATGTCAGCCCTGTTCTACACTTACATAAACACAAAATTGTAATAGTTCAATTAAACTGTTTTACGTTTTTTCACCGTCCTCAAACCTCGATATAAACAGTCTTTAAATTTACACTTATCAGCCTTGTCTATCAGAATATCCAAAGCTTTGCATACCTGTTTCTAAGTTCAATGTACTGAAGTCATGTGCTTAGTATGAAGAAACAATATAGAACTTCATGTGAGATAATGAAGATGTTCAGAGCTGAACAAAAGGGTACATGAAGATAAATGTTGAGATTCAAAAAACAGAATTGATAAAAGTGAAAAAACATACTATTTGAAATAGATTAATTATTCACTAAGTCCTTCAATCTAATTGGTTATCATAAGTATTTCTCTTGTGGAGGTCAGTCTTGCAGTGTTTTTTCATGGGTTTGTAGAAAGCATATTTTCTTATTTAGTACTGTTTTAAAAGTGCTATCTTGTATTGTTTAGCAGAGCCTCATTGAACCTCATTGCTTTCAAACTATTTTCCACATTCAGGACAATAGTGTGAGTATAGATGATGACTCGAACACAGTATTTAAGGCACTTTTGGGCTGATAGAACATTCTGTTATTGATACTGGCTGACACTTAAAAGATTCTGTATAGTTAACTTTAAAAACCTTATATTTGAATTTTTATTAAGATTTTATTTTCTCTTCGAAGTTTCAACTTCACCATTGTTTTACATCTCTCAGAACAAGGGTTAAAAAAAGAAGTTCAAAAGTTTTTGCCTCTTTTTTCATATTATGGTGACTTTTTCTTTGGGAGAATCTATAATATTGTCATGTGTCAGGAATTGGAAGCTTTGTAAATGCTTCACCCTTTTGTTGTTCTTGGAAAATTTACCCACATTTGGACACAGTACAGGCTTCAAAAAATTAAATTGGTGCAAGCATGTTAGGTAAACATAGCTAAATCTTCAGGATTTGTAACTTGGATAAAGGTCTGCATTGTAAATACTGTACGTGAATACCAGTGACTGTTACCTAAAAGTTAAATAGTTGAGGATCAAAAGAGCAAAATAAAATATGTCAGTTTCCTATTTGGTCACAGGCTTAACACTTGGCACCTACTAGTCCAGTGATAATTTAGGGACTCATGATACTTGCTGAAAAAAGCATGATAGAATTTAGTTTTATACCATTTAGTGGAGCCACTGGTGCTGTGAAGATTGTATTAGAAGGTTTTTAGTTCAGTTTTCTGACATACCTTTTCTATGTGTTTTTTAAAACAATTCTCTTCGTGTGTGTTATTGCAGGGAAAAGATGGAATGGTGTTTTTTTTGGAGGGGGCAGAAAGGTGTTGGGGGTGGGTTTTGTGTTAATTTTTTTTTAGTAGCAAAGGATTTCTCAGCTGGAAGCGTCAAACATTTGTTTTTTCATGGAATGCAGTATTTCTGAATATGAGAAGTGAGCTGGAGTTTGATCTTAATTAAGTGTAGAAAATCTGGGTAACTAACCTTCCAACTAGAAAGTGGTAATTGCAGTAAGAGTAGTTTTGGCATCCCACGATAATAGCTCTGACAATGGTCTGTTATTTAGCAAAAGCATGTTAGTTGCTTTAAAATAGTAGCCTTATTCTGCCCAGTATGTTGTACGGAAGTAATCAGCTTTCAGCTTTTGAGTGGAACTGCACAAAGCTCATTGCCCCTACCAGTTATCTCTGTGGTTGCATTCTTCATTTATCATGCATTCCTTCCCCTTAGCTTGCTGGCATTTCTGTAGGGCTTTTGTCTCTACTAAATATCTTTGTGTTCGTTCTCCCTTGGCTGCTGAAATATCTACTGTTACTGCACAGTGTGGGTGACGGAATGTGCTGTGATGGATTAAAATCTACAAAGTAGAAAATTAAAATGCTACAGTATGCCAGAACTGTAAGGCAGTATTTATGACTCCTTGCTTGTCAAGTGGGGTGTGAAAACATATAGCAAGTAAGTACAACAGACAAACTTTCAATAGGAGACTTTTAAAATGCACTGTAGGAGAAAAACATTTCTTTTCCCTTAAAGCAAAGCAGGCAAAAAGCCCCAGAAACTGAAAGGCAGAGTGTTGTGTCTTAGTTACTCTTGTGAATCTAGCCAGATGTAAGCAGAATATTTGCCATATGTAGTAAGAAGTCTTTAAAAATAAAACTGTGTTCTCTGTATATGGAGTCTGTGCAAGGAAATGCAGTGTTGGGATTTCTGAATGAACTACCATGAGGAATTCGGGAGAAGACACCCCGTGATAGCAGAAAAGTTGGCTTGCACTCCCAAAATATCTCTCCTTCCTTATAAAAGATAATTTCATTTTAACTTCTCCTTCAAAAATTTAACTACTAAGTGGTTTGGCCTTTGCATAAATTAAGACATTCACATAGCTTTTTCCCCCCCCTTCAGTTTCCCACTGGAAGGAAGTTGGATGATTTGCGATTTAATTTTTCCCATGGGTATTTCAGATGTTGTGTACTGTGGGTTCTGACATCTCCAGCATGCTGGAGAAGAGATCCTCTCCCCTCTTTCTGGTCCAGGCTCTGGGAGCAGCCGTGTAAATTCTACTTTTAACTCACCAATCACGTTGAAGAGAGGCTCGATCACTTTTTTCTGTTCTGTACTCTTCTTCCCACCCCCTCCATTATTTCTAAATAAACTGTACCTTATTTCCATGAAATTTCTTCTCTCAGATCTGTCAGTGTGGCCCTCCAGAGAAGCAGGAGGGAGGGAGGATGGTCTTTTTGAACAGACAGCCCGAAGCTGCCGGGATAAATACTGTTTTTAGTTTCAGTTGCTATTTCGGTGAGACCACCTCTCATGAAAGCATTTGCACACTGGAAAGTGTACCCCTCGAGCATTTTTGTGAATAGACTGTTTCAAAGAAAGAGAAATCAAAAGCAAATTGTTTTTCTTTGATAACTCTTTAGTTGTGCAGTTCAGTATGACTACATGAAGTATATTAGCAAATGATCATGGAATGTCATTGCTGCAGTGCCACATATCCTTGAAATGTATTAATTGGTAGATGAAAAATGATCCCTCCAGTAAGAAGCACCAGAGTTTTAACTGTGATTTTTTAAAATTTTATTTCTTTTTTTTAATAGTCCAGTGTGATGGCAGCTGACTTGAACTGTTACATCCAAGCATCTTAAACTATCTTATCTAATTTGGGTGCAAAAGCAGTAATTTGTATGTATCTTCTGCAAATTTGAATTCAAAGATGTTATTTTTCAGTTTGTTTCATAGAAGCATACAGTGGCTGTCAAGAGATTTATTTTAGCCTTCTAAAAGCCTCTTCCTCAGCTATGCTTAGTATTCCACATTCTCTTTAAGAATGTTAGTTCTTTCTGTTCAGTACAGTTTGTTGCAAACTTATTGTTGTCTTTTTTCAAAAATTAAATTCCAGCTGGGCTTTTAAGAGCACTAGCACAATCAGAAATGTTTCAGTGCAATTTATGCTTGTACTGACAAAATACGTGTTGGTTGGATATTGATAGCAGTGTTCCAGTACTTACACAATAGCACAGTCAAGTATTTTCGTGTTAAAATTTATCTTGTGTAGGCAGGTTTCACGGTTTAGTTGCCTAATCTCTAGTGAAATTCAGTGGAATTATATGTTTTATTCTGCTAAACGAATGTGAAAATCTGATTTAAGGATAAAGTAATTTGTTTGCTATCACATAAATACATGGCCCAGCCAAACCTAAATCTCCCAGTCTCAGTTTTTAAACATAAAACATTTTATTTGGGTTATAAAGGGAGCTGAGACATGTTTTTGAACCGTCTTTGAATTTTTCATCATACCACTTCACCTGTGAATTGGGGAAAAATACCGATTTCTCTCTTTTGGTTTTAGCAGGCTTTGCAATTTTCGTAAAGTTGAATACCAAATTTTATCTGCAAATGCCAGTGGACTCTAAAGGTTTCTTGAGTTTCTTAAGCCAATTTAAGACCTCATTGTTATTGAAGGAATTGGGCTGCCAGGAAGGCTGGATATTCTACAGAGTGTACTCGTGTTGTCCGCCAAAGCCACAGTGGCACATACTTGCAGGAACAGCCAAAGTAGACACAGTGGAGAAGTTTTGTGACCATTTGGCCGAGTTCCTCAGCTTCTTGTTCTTTCCATTTCTTCCTTCACCTTTCTTTAGCTTTCCCCTCTTTGCATATAAATCATAATCCATGCTCAAGTGGGTCAGTAAATGCCAAAAATTACCAAGTCATTACACCCTTCATTATGTGTTTTCAGTCCCACAGCCACCTCCTCTGGGTATTACATGTGGGAGAAATTCCTTGTTACCTGAAGTGTCAGAGAACTGGATCCAATTATAAGCCTAAAGAAAAGAGTAAGCAGGGCTGATTTATGTGACCTTAGCCACCATTCTCCTTCAAAACATAATTGTGGAATTTTTTCTTTATTTTATCCCCACTGGTCTTCTCATTCAACAGGTAACGAAGGCCTCAGCTGTGAAGTGGTCTGATGTGTCACCCAGAAGTTTAGGCATTTAAATGTACGGGGGTATTGTTTGTTTGTTTGTTTCAAACAAAGTAAGTTCTAAGAACTTGTTTAGACTAGAAAGACCAGATCTTGTAAGTTAGGAAGTACCAGCTGTAGGATACCCATAATTTGTCCCTTTTATGAGCATGAGTTAGTATCTTTGGTTTGGTTCAGAGCATTTCCCTCCCTAAGTCACCTGTCTTGTTCATCATCTGAATAATAGTATAATATAGGGTTAATTGTAATTGCAAATAACTCATCTTATAAAAAGTGATTTTTACTCGTTTCTCATGCTCTTGAGCTCAGCAGTATAATTTCATTAGTGCTGGGGTTGGATAGCAGTCTTGAAAGTGAGGTTCCAGACATTAATAAAATCTTGAAGGTTCCCCAGATATTTTCAGTGACAGAAGGGTTGCCCTGTTTTATCTGAAGGGAGCTTGTTGATCTGTAATGATTCAGACATGCTATTAAATTTAATTAAATTCTGTCTAAATAAATTTTGGAAATGTATACTTTTTTGCCCCCATGATGTAGTTTGTGTAGTAAACTACTGACTCTACTCTTTCCACCTTCATGCTGTGCCTACATTATCTTGGGCAAGATATCATTCTAGCTACCTTGGTATGGCCTTTTCAGAGCAAGTGTGCCATTTCAAAGTAGTGTTTGCTTAAGATCATCAGGTTAAATGTTTGTCATCCCATCTGTGCCCCTCCTGCTTTTCTGCTTAACCAGGAACTGTTATGGTCATCTACATTCAACATTTTTAAATACTGAAATAAGCAGCAAGTTGGTCTGCCTACCTAGGAAACCAGTCATTTGATACCACCTACTCCAGTGTGGAATGCTAGCTCCTCAGCACTTGTTATGCAAGGATGGGAATGGGCACAATGCCTGGAATGTTGATGGCTCAAAATTAACTGTTTTTTCTCCAGGAATATGTTAAATTGCTGTATCATTAGGGACCTTAGCATCTGGCGTTAGGCCAGATAAAAGCATTCTTTTACATTGACTATCCTTAAAAAATAGTATTTTAAATATATTCAGTAGAAAGGAAAACATGTTTGAAAAACAGAGGCTTCACAATGCCTAAATATTTTTTCCTCTTTAAATTGCAATCTATGTCAAGTGATTGATTTATTTAAGTGGATGTTTAACATAGGTTAATATATGCATTAAGTTTGAAAACAGGAACCAGCCGCTGTTTTGTAACAGGCCAGCAGTGAGAATGGCTGGTGTAGTATGGGCATAAAATCTTTCATGGACAAGCACAGTGAAATGCTTACTTCTGCATTTATTATGATTGGGAAGAAAAGCCTGTGTTCAAGAAGACAAATTACAATTACAGAACATGCTTAAGAGCATTTTTTATTAAGGTTTAGTGGAACTGAACGATTCCTCAAATATTTTTCTTAGTTTTCAGTGAATGAGACCATAAAAGCCTTAAGGTTTTCTAGCCAAGGAGATAAATTTTAAAAAGTTTGTCACTAGTAGCTTTTTGGAACAACTTACCGTACAGAGAGAGCCCTCAGTGGAAAGCAAGCAACAAAATTGCTCCAAAACTTCAGTTCATTTGCAGGAAGTACAAGTTATAGAAAACTTACTGGTGCTGCAACAGATTCCTGCATTATGTTGTGTTTTGTGACTGCTTTTTTCTTTGTTTAAAGGGAAAGCTCTAGAAACAAGAAGAGCTAGTTGAAATGCTAAGAGTGTCAAGGGAATCAAAGTAAATACCTAATCAGATTTTTGAACTCTTCAGTGATACAAACCTTGTCCACAGCAGTACTTTCCCCCCTTCAATAGCAGTATAATTAAGTCATTGTATGACAACTTCCTACTTTCAAAGCATTACCATAACAGAAATTGAGGGGAAAAAACAAACTTTAAGCTGGAATGTCGTACACAAAGGAAGTTACATGCTCTCAGCAAGCTCAAGAGTCTAAATTAAAACCTCTTGTATTCAGTGAGGGTGATGTTTTACTCTACAGATGAGTGGATTCACTGGTTCAGTAGCCCTGAAAGGGGGCATCCCACCTCTCCTCTTGCCTGATCCTACTTCTGTCTTCCTTGTTGCCTTCATTAGTGCTCATTTGCTCCCGTGCTTCTTAACCAGCTCACCCTGCAATGTAAAAATAGCTAGCAAAACAATTGTGAGTGTTAAAAAGGAGAAGGTCAGTCCTTCAACTGACTTGCAAAACAACCCAGAGACTTCACCAGATGAATCTCATCATCTTTTGTCCACAAGCTGTGTAAAAGTTTATGAACGTGGTCACTCAAATAGTCAGGGCTCATCTGATTCACACTCGCTTGCCAAGCTATGATAACTCAATTGAACCTGAATTCTGTGATTCTGTTGAAAGGACCATGAGTCTCCATTTATTTCATTTGGCACTGAACACTTGAAAATCAAGCTGTATATGCCTTCAGGAGTGTTTATTGAATCTTTAACAGCGTAGCAGGCTGGGTAGGGGAGAGGAGGTGGTCCTGATTCTGCTCATTCTTCCTGACCCTGACATTTGGTCAGTGGAGCGAGGTGTTCTTCAAGGAAGCTGCATCTGGAATTCATACACAATAGCTGAAGCATAAAATATGTAGACTGTATGTATTGATTCACAATGGTGCTTTCAGTAGCTATTGGCAGGAAGTTGGTTATTAATGCAAGGAGGAGGAAATGGTATTGAAGGGCTTGATAAAGTATTCTACTTTAGACTAAAATGTAACATAATACCCAGTTCCTTTACTTGCTGTAAATGAAATCTGAGGCAGGGGGGAATCACAGTAAAATTCCTATTCCTATATGAATGCCATCATTGCGAAATGACTTATATTGATACTTTATTTCCCTTCCCCTGGTAATAAGATGGCCAAATACTTTCCAGATGTCAGTATGAAATAAACATTGCATGAGGTTTTGTTTCCAGTGGGGAAACCTTGCCTTTGTCATGTCTATGCCTTTCCTTTTATTGTTAATCACATGTTATCACACTGTGGATCTTCGGTTTGCATGTTTTGTGCTTTTACCTTCCTTCGTTATTAACTTTTCTTTCTTCTGCAATGGTTTTGAAAAAAGATTACTTAAACTAACCAAAAAGAATGCACAACATCTCTCTTTTATGGCTGGCCTAAGTGTGCCTTTAGTTAGTTAGTTAGTTAAAGGGTAGTAATCTTTTATGGTGCACTGAACTTTGTTTGAATACTACCATTTCAAAGTGAAGATGAAACTGGGGTGTAAAATGCCTAAATGTTGTACAGTTCTCAAGTTTCAAATGTTCAAAAATCAGAAAGCTAGATTTTCTCTTATTTGCTTTTAATTTTAACTGTAACATTCTCAAGTGTCTTAAGTTGTCATTGCAAGACAAACACAAATAGCTAGCAGTAGGTGTTCTCCCTCTTATGCTTAATATACCTTTCAGTTCTGCCAAGAGAAACATTTGTGAAATGTAGCTTTAGCATTCTTTGTAATATTGATAGGAGTTCAAAATTTGTTTTAAGAAGAGCATTTTCTTAAAACGTTAACTGTAGAAGTATTCTTACAACTGTTGTTTCGTGTGGCAGTTCAGCGTATTGAGATATAGGAAATTACTTTTGACAATAAAGCATATGACAGAAAAAAAATTATGTTAGCTTATTTAATTGCTTGATTTTATGATGGATTCGTATAAAGCCACCTGTATTTTGTAACCAGTAAATCTTTTTTCCAGACCTATATTTCTGTTTTACTGACAGCTTAATTATTCTTAAAATTTTGTTGTCAGTTAGAACATCCTAATATTTTCAGCCCCCTGAACCATTCCTCTGCTAGGTGGGACATAAATGTATGGACCTGTTGTCACTAGCTAAGCATCTCACCTTCAGCTCATTCAGCATCTTACTGTAGTTTTGAAATCCCAGTTTGAGAGAAGAATCCCAGTGAGAGAAGAATGAGGAATGAAAGGATGTTCAGCTTCATCAGATGTCCAGGCAGCAAACTTGAGGTGTAAAATATTGATTTGTTACAAAATGAGAAAGCTGTGAAGACAGATCATGTCCATGTAGTACGGAAATTCAGTGTAGTTCTTATTATACAGGCTTAGGAACGCTTGCAGTTGTTTAGTGTTTTAAAAATACACAAAACGATTAAAAAAAAACCCAAAACCCGAACCAACCAAAGAAAACTCAAAAAAACAAACCCACCACAAAACCCAGAAAAAAAAATCCTTCCAAACCCTTCTAAATTTCCTTGTTTTGAAATTTAGGAGAAAAAAGGCACAGGGGTCAACAGGTTTCACCTTTTGATATTTTTTGTTTTACTTGTCTTTGTTTCGTCTTCATTTTGAAATCTATTTTTCCTCTTTTAAAGAGTTTCAAATATACAACAGCAGCTGGCCTTGCTAGATAATGAATCTTGGCCCGGAATGGCTGAAGCAGACAGGGACCGTCTTCAGCTCATCAAAGAGAAGGAGGCTCTTCTTCAGGAGTTGCAGCTCATCAGTCAGCAGAGGCGATCCCCGGAAGACATCGCACGTTTGGAGGATGAAAAAAGACGCTTGGAGGATGAAATTCAACGGGCTCGAGCAACGTCTGCTCATGGGGCCACCGAAAGGTTTGGGAACTTAAATTGTTTACTTATCTACTATAAGATCCATACAGACAGTTTCAAAAGGAAGAGGAGGGAATTTCATTACATTTAAGGAAAAATAAGTTACCAGAGTAATTTGGTTTCAGAGAATGAAGAGACTGATCCTGACTGCCACTATTTAATTCTGTCTGCCTTGAAGCTTTCTGAAGCATAATTGCAGTGATGTTGACTAGTTAGTTTTCCTTTCATTTATCTAAAAAGTCTGAATAGGAAGAAGATATCAGAATAGAGTCACAAAAGATGCTTGTAAAAAAGTGTGAGTGACATTGTCTGATAATTGAGACCTGAACAGTTCCTGAATAGTGAAAGATTTTTTCTGTTATTTGCAGTGGAGTAGCATTCTTCTCCAAAAGTGATAGAACAAAGGTCCTTTGCTGTATTTAGTTTCTACCTTATAACAGAAAAGTTAAATGATGATGATTTTGCTGCCTTTTATATACAATATTTCCTTTTCATTTGCAATCTTAGTGGGAGCACATCCCAACTCAGACATTCAGAGAACATGGTAAACAAAGTCATTCTTGAAAACTTAAATATCGAGTTATATGTAAAATAAACAACCCAAAAAAACATGTTAATGGGAACACTGTGTTTATTTCAAAGTTGCCCCATTTTTCATGTAGCCAAAAAAATGGACAAAACCTCTTAACCTCTTTTTTACTGTAGACTGCTTTCAGTGAAAGTGAGAAATTACTTGTTCTTACTTCTCTTAAATAGTGGTAAAACCTCATGTTTGACACTTAAGGAAAACCTGCATGAACCAGCTTTAGTGTGATCTAATGTGTAAAGGTTAATATTTACACAATTAAGACACTTTAAAAATATTTGAAAGTGCCTTCCATATACAGATTTTGACAACTTCAGTTCCTTTGAACAGGCTTACTTCAGACAGTAAATTCAGGCAATAAATAGAAAGTTCACAGCCAGCCTACAGGTCAATGTAATATATTTTGCAATTTGCAATATTGTTACATTGGCTTTCCAGCTTAAACTGACAGAAAAGGGAGTTCACTTTACACTGCAGTATAGTAAGTTTTATTTGTTGATTTTGGGCTCTCATGTTAGGTAGTGCATACTATGTTGGCAAGAAGGCCACGCTATTTTTCCATGTAGTTCATGCTGTGGAAACCAGCGTTCCAATGTGGTACTTGGTATTTCAAATGCTAGCAAAAACTCAAGTAGAACTTAGAATAATATTGATGGACACTCTATTTTTGTATAACAAATTGGAGGAAAACTTAATTATTAGTTGCCCTAATTTATTTTTTGTTTGTTTTAGACTCAGGAATTACCAAAAACCTTCTTAGCTCTGCTTTTCTCTTACCACTTTGTTCTAATTGTGAAATACAAAAGCATTTCTTCTTTAAATAATTACCAGTTCAGTTCTTTTACTGAGCATTTAAGACACTGAGTTATGCACAGATGAAAATGAACTTAAAATCAGTATGACAGAAGTGAGAGTTTTGTTGTGGGTTTTTTGTTGTAGTGTTGTTTTTTTTAAGACGGGGTGACAGCCTTAGTTGGAGGCATTTCTTACCCTTTAGCGCAGCATTGCAGCGTTGGTCACTGTGGAGTGTAGCTTCCTAACTTTGTTTTTTAAAGTAGATGGTGTGAATATCCCTGCTTTCCCCCTGCAAGCTTTTGAATCAGTGAAGGTTTTTTCGTCCATTTGTCTTTTTCTTTTGGTTCCTGCATGAAGTGCCTGTATCAAGTATGTTTGCATAGCTGAGCTGCAGCCTTCCTTGGCCCACCTGGTTAACCTGGTCTGGGGCCCAGAGAAGCAGGAGAAAAGCCTCAGCATTGCCCAGGTGAGGGTGTGCAGCCCCTGCCATGTGGTGACAATGAAGGCAGTTGTCCCAGGGGACTGGGGCATTACTGGAGTCCCACTACAGCCCCTTGCCAGCCTGTGAACTGATGAAGGCCAAAGAGGCTGAGAAATTTATGTTTCTAGTGCTAACAAAGACAAATTTTTTCATATCTTAACAATCCAAAGTTTATTGAAACTAATGCTGTGGTTTTATCAAGGAGAACTCTTTTTTTTTAACATCCTGCCCTGTTGAATTCAACAGCCATCTTTGCAGCTGAGGAAGGTCTGAGGCACTCAGGTTTGATCTGCTTTCTCCAAACTGTCTGTCAAAATTCAAATTTCTAGCCAACTTGTGAATGTAGAGCTGGAGCAGTAACTTTCCTGGACATAGAAATGTACAACACAAAACAGAATGCTACCCTGATCTTGAATTTGAAGTTGATCGATTGGGTTTGGAAAAACAAAACAGCAGGAATATAATTCTGGATCCAGAAAAAGAATAAATGTGGTATCAGTAGATAAAATCTATTCTTTGAAGTTAGTAATCTCAAAATACAGAATTTAAGATATCTTACAGGTGTTTGAGATTGACAGCATTAAAGGTACATTGCATCTATGTTGTGGCAGTAGTACTGAGTAATTCAGCTACTGTTATTAGAATGGACCAAAAAAAAGCAGTAGCATGAGATTTTTGTCATAATGTAGTACTCAGAATCCTGTATCACCTGCTTAAATATACTGATACATAAATACACCTAACACCTCGAATAAGAGCTTAAGTTTAACATTTACGGTTACACTTAAAAGAAGTCCTCCAAAATTTTATTTTTATCTTTGAAATCTTACACTGATTAGCTTGGGTAATAGCACTATTTGGAATATTGTTTTTCCTGACAAGGTGGAAAGTCGTAGTATTTAACTGGCAGAATCAGGTTGATGCAAGGGAAAAATAATCTTGTAGAGTCTCATGTTTTTACCTAGGACTTTTTATGATTTTGCTAGTTGCTGAAATATATTTTCAGCTTCATGCTTCTTATATTGTGCCTGAATTACTCTTCTTCTCTGGGAATTCTGATGAAGTCTTGGTTTTTGTGTTCTTGGTGGAATTGCCATCTCTGCATATGAACAGCATAAATTAAAGTATTTCATTAAACAGTGAAACTTTTTTTTTACATTCCAAACTTCAATGCAATGATACTTTTCCAGACTTGGAAAGCTTCTAGCACTTCTTGAACACTACTTTGATGAAGAAAATAGTAATATGGATCTGTTTAATTATAGGATACTGTTACAGGAAAAGAGAAATTGTTTGCTTATGCAACTGGAAGAAGCTACACGTTTAACCTCGTATTTACACTCCCAGTTAAAAAGGTAAGTTATGTAAAACCAGCAGGTTTTGAAGTTTAATTGAAGCAGAGAAGAATATTAATAATATATGAAATTTACCTTTTTATATTCCTGTATATGTGTGCTAAGTGATTTGATTTTTTATTACATTTATACGGTTTGATCTATGGAATGTGATGATTTGGATGGAGTTTTATAAATAGTATTAGTGATGGCTACTAAGGCTACATTATTAAGCGTATCTGGGAATTTTATATGTTACCTCCTTCTCGGAAAATAAGTCCTTAAAACCTATTATAATACTGTTACAGTTTTACTAATAGGAAGATAGCATTCTTTTAAGTTTTGTGAGTTTTTAATATTTTCATACCTTCTTCAAAGGAGAGATTTTTGATCCCTGGTGAAATGACAAAATTTTGCCATTTAAATATGAGAATGTGCTAAGACCTGCACAGAAGCCCCAAATGTTTTGCATATTCACACTCACAGCTGCCTTTTGAGATGCAGGTCTTGGGGATTCCTCAGCTCAACACCACACCAACATCAAAAGCTCAGTTCTTGCTGTGCATCACTTCATCTCTTTCTGTCATTTATATTCTCTCCCTTAAATGTGAGTGGTAAGAGGAACTGGAATAGGATTCATCCTAAACTCTTTTTATATTTTGCACTGGAAAAACCTGTAAGAGTGAAGCTTACACAGCAGTTTGACTTTGCAAATCCCTTTGCACTTCTCCCTGGATTGTTTATGACCAATCATTAATGTAAATTCAAGCTGGATCATGGTAATCTATTCTTCCTGGCTTTACATGGAGTCTGCTGATCCAAAGCCTGCTCTGGCCTCTTTTCTGCTACTTACATGTTGGAGGAAGGAGTAGGCTTGTCCTGTTGGACTGTTTGTCTGCAGGCACTTGGCCCTGATTTAGCTGTCACACATACTGTTCCAGTCATGGTTGTGCCTGAGACCTGGGCAAGAGATACGAGCCAGACTTTAAATGCCGCATCATCTCTCCATACTGAATACATGTAAAATTGCTTGTGTAATCTGGATTGATGTTTTCATATCTGCATTGGTGTTTCTGATTGTATTTGAAAGCGCCGTTTTTGTTTTCTTTCTTTGCCTGCCACAGTCTGTCAGCCAGCACCCTCACAATGTCTTCTGGCAGCAGCAGGGGGTCTCTGGCCTCCAGTCGAGGATCCTTGGCCTCCAGCAGAGGCTCCCTCAGCTCAGTCAGCTTTACGGACATCTATGGCCTTCCACAGTATGACAAATCAGACAGTGTTACAGATTACGGGCAGCATTTACGCTTTGACATAATTCCCTTCGAGTCCCTCACAAAGGATGTGCCATATGCTGATCCCATTGGACACTCAAATTTCAGTAAGCAGCGGAGGTCTCTGGACACCCCACAGTCCCTGGCATCCCTGTCATCACGGTCCTCCTTGTCATCGCTGTCCCCACCGAGCTCACCTCTGGACACCCCGTTTCTCTCTGCATCTCGAGATTCTCCGTTGGCTCAAATGTCAGAAGGTTTTGAGGAGATGGCAACCATAGGAGCCTTGGAAATGCTCAGGGTTCAGACCACAGCTTTGGGTGATGATGATGCACAAGGAACAAGCTCATCTCAGACATCCACTTACCCTCTGGACAATGAAGGGCTGCGAGAAATGGGACCACACCTGACTGCTGTCCAAACTGGTGGAGGTGAGTGTGTGGACATTATTATTTTGTCACATTGTCATAGAAAATGGCACACAGACCTGAGCATACCAGCACAGTAGGGATTGTTCCTCAGCTTGGCTTAAGTAACTGCCATCAGTTAAAAATTACATGGTAGATGTTAACTGTTACAAAAGCCTGACCAAAACCCAGAAAGAAACCCACCCAAGATGAATCTTTAGATTTAGAGCAAAGAAGTGAAAAAGCAGAGAAATGCTTGTGAATAGGTATTAAAACAGTGAATCAGGAAGGGAATAGAATATAGGCTTTCTATGGAGCGTATCAAGGAATTAGTTAGAATTAGTAAGGTAAAGTAAGAAAAATCACGGGTTAGTTACTTCTGAGGCCCCCAGTTGTGCCCATGTTGCTGTTACTCTGATAGTGTAAATCAACACAAACCCAGGGGAGATAAGAAAGAACAAGCAATAGGTGATTCTGCTGACAGTGCTTGCAGGCTGGCTGACTCCATGCTGAATTTGTACACACCCCAGACCAGGTTACTTTATGCAAGTTCTGTGCATGGCTGTCAGGAGTACATGGTGCACTCATGAGTAGAGTGCTTCATCAGCAAAACAGCATCTTTTGTAGGGGATGTGTGAGAAGTTAAGTATCTGCTTGGCTGATGGTTTTTGAGTACCTGTGCTTTGTGAGAACAGAGGAGTGATCTGTGCAGTTACCACTGCACATGTTCTTGTTTTTTCCTTTCCTTCTTGACTGTGAAGTTAATGGACTTGCTTTAGCTTTCATTGGCAGAAACTTCTGAGGCATTGCAGTTGAGAAACAAATTAGAGAGATCAAAAGAGGAAACAGAAAACGTTCTAAAAATGAAACAGAATTAAAAACCTGGGCATACAGATACATGACAAATTTATTTTCCTGTTTTAATCAATCAAACGAAGAACCGCTGTTGATACGAAAAAGAGCATTCCTTCATGATAACTTTTTTGTGTGTTAGCTTGCTTGTTTTTCTAATGAAATCATACCAGTAGAGTAGGGCTTTAAGAGTTTATTATTAAAGATTATGATTCCCATCCCATTTCTATATCCAGAATTCTGTGTTAGCAGTTGTGTAAAATGTTGCATTTGCGACTTAGGACATCAGGAATAATGTGAAATTTAATCAGAGAATGTATCTTATTATCCTACCAAAATCTTACTTGTCGAGTGGCAATATGAAGGAACACTGACAGTATCTACAGGAAAACTTTCAGGGTTTTATTTTTAAAAAGAAAACATTGCCATTCTGCTAAAAAGCCTGTATTGTTCAAACAGTATTTGAGTCTAGACTCACCTGCTTTCCTTAGTGCAGAAGGTAACTGCTGCAGAATTTACTTCTACTAGCTGTAAACATTCCTAGTGCCCATATTGTAGCTTTCAGACCAAAATAAACAGAATTCCAGAGACCAGCATGTAAGCTTGTGCTTAAATTAGTGCCGTGAAGAGGCTTCCTGAGGTTTTCTTTAAACCTCAAATCAGACCACAGCATGTCTTCACCCATTGTGGTGAGTGAAAATATCCAAGTAGTTCATTTATAGCTTGTACATGTTTCCTAGAAGTGAAGCCTGGTGTGAGGACCTAGGGAGCATCCTATAGGATGGGGGTCAAGTTTCTGCTTTGATTTTCCTTTTCTTCCTTCTGTCTTATATTTCTCTCTTATATTTCACATTTCTCTGAAAAGCTCTGTGCCTGCTGTCAGTGCTGTGGTGTCCAGCTCCTAGTCCAGGGGTTACAACTTTTCTCTGTGTACAACATAGAGTTGTACACCAGGTTGCTTTTTGAGGAAGAATGTATGGTTCAAAGGTAACCAGGCTACCTTTTTCTGAGAATTTTTTTTATTTTTAGTATTTGCATTTGAAAATGATTGCTTAAAAAAGAATTTGTTTAACCTTTCTGATTTTTGACTACTTTGAGCTCCAGACTCACTAGCTGGTGGTTTGCAATTCTAATGCAGTTGTTTGCAAGTAGCAGTTGGAAGTTTTGAAATTATTTTGGTTTTGTAGTCTTTTCTTGGAAGAATTCGATGGAGCATCAAGCTCCTATATCAGTTTTGGAATCCCCAAATGTTTGTGTTTGACTGAGGTTCTGTGTCGTGTGCCCTGCTGCTGCCACCCAGTGGTCTGGTAGCATAATGCGGCGCTGCAAAACCAGTAAATCCTGGCTCCCACAAATCTTGTTCCTGTTCCTTCACTGGTAATTTGCAAATTTTCAGGGCTGGGAGGATTAACTCTGAATAAACTGCATGTACGTTGCACTGACACAGCACTTGAGCAAGTTCAAGGGTTTTTTCAGGAACTGCAGTTTTCATGTTCAGTTGCTGATCTGCTGTTTTATTGTTCTGCATCTGTCACAGGCACACATTGGTGAACTATGCTAGCATGTGTGTGAGTGGAGTGAATATGCCTGAAAAGTTAAATCCATTATATTTATACAGCTGGGAGTGGGAGGAAACATGGTAATAAAGTATTGGTCTTTAATATCTTCACTGTCTCTTCTCTGTACTAAAATAATCTTTCAAGTGCTAAGTTTCTCTTAATGCCTAAATAATCTCTTGTTTGCAAAATATTGTCATAGATCTAAAAGGTGATTTATCATTGTATGCTTTTCATTTTGTTTTGTTTCTCATGCGGCACAACAGAAAAATTCACTGTAAGTGAAACTGAAGTTTCTTCTTGTGCTGTTTTTGCCTGTAAATCCCAGTGTGTTTTTCTGTGTGAAGTGCTGGTTGTTTTGTTTTGGTGTTTTGGGGGTTTTTTTTGAGTTGCATGAGAAGAAACAGGAGATCTTGCTACACTTGGCTTTGTTTGATATTATGCTGTATCTGTTTAATCATTATGGCATACTTAATTTTTTTGCTATGTCAACTAAACAATACATTCACAGCTGTAGTTAAATTCCTGGGAGAAGTGTTGTGTGACCTTCAGCTTTATTTTATCCTAGCAATGCCTGACAGCATCATGGTAGGTAAAGTCTGTTTGTGTCTCTGATTACTTTTTTATGAGAGTGTTTTACTGACATGCAGTATTTGTAGTCTCCTAATCTCATGAAACATGGTTTAGATCTATTTATGTATTTTTTTAGTTATGAAAGTTTGGACACCAAAATGTTCCTTGAAGTTCACTTTTTCAACTAATGACATTGAAAATGTTCTTTTATTCAGGGCTGTCATATTTATCAAGCTTTGGCACCCAGTAGTTCTGGAAAATATCGTTCACTGATTTTGTTATTTAAATAAGAAAATGAAAGGTGATGATCTGTCTTAAAAATGTGATTTTTAAACAATTCCTTAGCTTCCAGCATTGAAAGGTCTGTAACCTGTGCTAAACTTTTTTCCGTTTAAACCAAAATCTGATGTGTCTTTCATCTTGACCAGTTTTTCCTGCTGATTTTTTTTACCCCTAGTCAAGTGCATATTTTGGTGTTTGCATCTCTCCCAGATTCGCTAGGTTTGTCCAGAGGTTATCAAGTGCTTCCATGGCCTGCAGGCAGTGAGCAAGTAATTGTCAAGTTACAACACTGTTGTAACATGTGAGTTTTTTGTTTCGTTATGTTGGTGCTTGAGACCAACTTTTCCTTCCAGACATATTGGGAACATGAATTTTCACAGGAGAGAGCCCACAAGGTCTTTTCATCCACTACATCTATACAAAGTGTTCACAGAGCAGGTGAACCAAGGGCTTATTTACAAAAAGAAATCAACCTAGTGTAACTTGCTGAGATTAGTACAGAAATTATAGAAGCACTTTTCGTAAAAAAATCATACACTTCTGTGAAGTTCAGTGTCTTTCCAGTGACGTAAAATTATTGGGAAACTGGTATGTTTTTCTGTAGCTGTCTCTAGAGTGCTAGTTTTGATTCTGCATAAATACCAGTGAGAGAACTGCTGTGGGCTCACCAAATCAAAAGTTTTTTTAACAAATAAAGAAGAGGAAAAAATCCAACCAACCAACAAAAAAACCCCAACCAACATAAAACAACCCACAAACCCACTACTTTTGTACAAGTGAAGTAGAGGAGAGTGTGGTTCAAATACAGGGTTTTTTTTTTCTGTGTACTTGCTCGAACTTGGCTCTCATTTGTGGTGAGTATGCCATGAATAGCACTGCACGATGTGTGATGTACAATAGGAGTGGGATGCTCTCCCTAGAGATGGGGAGGACTGGTGGTTCTTTCTCCAGGCACAGAGACAAGTGCAGATTGGGCTGTTCTAGCCAGCAGATGAATTTCCTGGATAGCTGATGATGACTAAATCCTTCATTGAGTTTGGAGGAGAGGTCCATTGGTCTACTTATGAATCAAAAGGACAGAGAGCCGGCTCTGCTGATCTACAGGACTTTTAGCTCCAAACAGGACTCTGTGATTTTTGTAATACCTTTACGATTTCGTGCTGTTAGTGGCCTGATAACAGGAATGTACCTTGAGCTGGCACAGAACTTCTGGGCTTGGTGCATCCTGTCTGCCAGTCCTACCGTGGGTTCAAGCTGACCTTAGTCAGACCCTTTTGTTGATAGCAGCATGATTATTAATCTGTAAGACTTTTATCAATCTCCCAAGTCCTGATGGTGCTTGGCTGGGAGGTGAGATGGGTACCACACAGTTGGGTGGCTCACTGTACCTCAGCTGGGTTCTGCAGGCGGAGCTCAGGCTGTTCAGCTGAAGGAAACTTACTGGTAGGTATCAGAAATAGATTTTGATGCCTTAAGATAATGTGTAACAGAGGTACTTAGCAAGTTGTTATTTTCAGTAAGACATGCTTTATCCTTAGTTGGGGGCAGTAAGCTGTGAATGTCAGCTGGTGCTTGTCTCCCATGTGATGTGCTCTGTGCTGCTGTCACTCTGCTGGAACTTCCATGCTTCCATGCTATCTTAAGTTTCTAAGCATGAGGAGAAGCAAATAAATTGTTTTGCCCACTTTTGAAGTGGCATCTCTTTGTCATTGCTTTCCTGCTTTGAGGACAGTCATTGAACCTTAAGCAAAAGAGGGTAAAAGTTCTTCACTGCACAGTGAAGAAACTGCACTTCATGAGTCTGTGTAACCGTTTTCTTTCTAGGACTCAAAACACCCTTAAGTCAGGAGGTATCTTTGAAGTGTTGAAACCTTTCCTACCCAGTCCTTGAACATTACTGCCTGTGCACGTATTTTAAAGGATTGGTAGCTGCACTTGCCTGTGCAAAACCTGATGTATAACATAATTTTTGTTGCTACATTTATAATGTGAAAATGGTTGCTGAATTGGTATCTGTGGTGTTGCTGGTGATTCAGGGGAAGGTGGAAAAGAGGTTTGAATATTGCTTCCTCTTTCTCCCCATCAGTTCTCAAAGACATTCACCAAGAATTTGTAAAAACAGTGGTCTGAGCGAGTTCTTTTTAATGATGCCTCTCAGACTGTAAATAAAAGCTGCTGTTATGTGATGGTATAAACAGTATGCTTTGAGATTTTGTATTAGGAAACAAATGAGAACAAAACGTCCCATTGTTTTATCAGATAAGAATTAGTCTCTGTGTTTGTTTTCAACCTATTGTATATTCAGTAGGTAAATCTGAAAAGTTTAGGATATCATGTGTACATGTTGAATTACTGTAAGTCTTACTTTAGGAAGGGACTATTCTACGAGAAAAACATTTAGTAACAATGCAATTAGTTTATACTTAGTCTTGTCAGAGAGCAATTAGCCTCAAATTTCCTTTCTTAATTCTCTCACAGAAAATCTCCGGTCAGTTGTATTCTAGATTTTTAACTTAAAGTTAGATGAAAAATCAGTAAACTGTGTTTGTGCTGTTTTGCTGCTAGTTTTGATAGAATACATGTTTCTTGTTTAATTTTTAAGAAATTGCCTTGAGCTGATGTTGTTTTTTTTTCTCCATGACAGCTGTAACTCTGCGAGGAGACAGCGGTAGAAGATCGGAGAGGAGAGCCAGGCGAGTTTCAGCATGTCTCTCAGATCATTCACTGGCTAGTGACAGTGGCGTGTTTGAAGCTTTAAGCAAAAGGTCAGGTGTATAAATGCATAGCAAGCTGGAAATATTCCTGTTCTACTACATGGTCCAAAAGAATTAGCTGTGAATTTCTGAATAGGCTTTCCACATTCCTAGTTCTTTGTAACATAAAAATACTAGATTGCATGTTTTAAGGGAAAGAAGCTTTTTACATGCAGTCCCACTGTACCAAGTCCCTTTCACTTTATTGTCTGACATGCTAACACCATGTCATTCACCCTCAAAAGATAGTTTTCTCATCTTATTAGTTGTAAATCAGTAATCTTATTTTAACCATCTATAACAAAATAAAATCATAGACAGTGTGACTTGCAATTCCGAGTAGCATGTGATAAAAGCATAACAGTGAGGAAAATGCATACAAACTGCTAAAAATCTAGAGATGTGTAGGTTGACCAAGGGACTGAAGGATGCATAAAGGCATGTTACTTAATACAATTGTTTTAACACTGAGAAGAGGATAAGGTTTGGAAAATACTAAAGAGAAATGGAAGATAGAATAGATACTAAAATAACATAAATATCTTGAAAGAATAATTCTAAAACATCAGTTTCTACAATTGTGAATTACTACTGTTTGTTTTTAAATAGATGTCTCAATTCCTTCTACATTACCAGTCCCTCCTGTATTACCAAACAATTGCTTATATCCACAAATCACAAAATAAATGTTAGTTTCATTATGTTTTAATAGCTTAGGTCACTATGTAGTTTACAGTACTTTCTGTTCCTGCAGGAATGAAGATCTGGAAGAGCCTGTTTATGGTGATGCTGCCAGCAATGAAGAACCGCAAATACATGTTGGATTTCTGTGAGTAGTTACACCTCTTTCTCACTGTCAGCTCTGCAGGAATTGCTCACTACTTTTCTTGGGTTTGTTTTTTAAGTTTTTAATAAACCAAACTGTAGTGGGTAATTTTAAGAAGTTTCTGAACTGACAGCCAAAGTTCAGTGGGTGTACAGGTCAGTTAGTTACATGCCACTTTGTGTTGGTGATATGCCTTAACCATAGTTTATTCAGTTCATCCTTTCAATGCTGACTGATAAAAGGGCCTTCATTACTTCTTTCAGTAGCATCTGTTTTCATTGTTTGGGCCATTAGTGTGGGTACAGGTATAGGAATATGTCTCTGTAACCAAGATCTTTTTATGCCAGATAAAGGAGGATTACCTTAGGAAAGTTGCAGGTGAAGAGAGACAAATACAAATACAGTTCCCAAATACAGCTTTGAGACCCTGTGCATAATTATGGCATACTATTGTTGGGAGTGGGAGAAGCGTGGGGAAGGGCAGGATGCCATATCCTAGACAGCCCTCCAGAATTGCTCCTACCCCTTGGAAAATTAATTCCAAAACTTGGGAGTTTTGTAAATCACAACCAGGTACGTTAGTGCCATTTCAGAATTCATGCTGATGTGAAAGAGTAGAATTTTTTAATTTATTTTCAATAACTCATGAAAATAATGCAGACTGATTTGTCTAATGTAACTGATATGTTGTTACATGTGTGCACACACACACACCTGCATATGGTGTAACTGTTTAAACTCAGGAATGCATTTAATGAAACTAGTTTGCTATCAAAAGGCACAGTAAGGCAAATTACTCTTTTCAAACTGAATAATGTTTAATTCTCTTAGTTCTATTAACTGTGTTACTGTAACTAATGTTATTATTAATGTTCTGTTATCGGAGTGTGATATCTGTAGTTGCTTTTAATTGGAGCTGATTTGTGTAAGAAATATGTGCTGTTATATTCTTTAAATGTTCTTAGTCTTCACCTCTGTTTCTTAAGTAAAATATTGATGATTGGTGACTAACATAGGAAATTTATTTTCCAGGCATGACAGTGGAAGCGAATGTCTGTTAGTCCATGTATTACAGCTGAAGAACTTTACTAATCTAGTTGTTAAAGAAAACTGCAAAATGTAAGCTTAAATTTCAACCAAAGTCTGATCATTGCTTGTTTTGTGCCATTGTCTCAAATACTGTAGATTTATTTGCTCTTATTCAAAATTGAGCTATTTCTGGAGAAGATGGTATGTCTTAGTTGTCATGAGAAAAGGCTTAATTATATGGACACAAAGTGTCCCTTTCATAAAGAACCTCTGTCATGATGATCAGGTAACAAGTGCTACCTGACCTACGTTCTTACATGTTTATTATGCACAGTTTGTTCAAAAATATCTGTGATATTCCAGAATAAGCACAGTACATTTTTCTTATTGTTCCTATGACAACATCTGTATTAATCGGTAAGAGAGATACCTCACCTTTTATCTTTAAGAAAGAAAACCTCACCAAAACCAACACACAAACATCAACAAAAAATCTGCAGACTTTTGTGGCCAGTACAGCTTTCCTTGAGTATCCATGAAAGACCTTCTGAAGATAACATTAACACAAATACTAGCTGAGAATTGGATTGAATTTTTTTTAACCTCTGATGGATTGTGCTACTTTTTCAAATTTCATATCACATTATATAGCATATGTCCAAGTTTATTCCAATAAATGTTTCTTAAATAATGGTAGCGTTGTCATAAACCACTGTTTTATCTAGTGATATGTATCTTAACATATTTCAAAGAAATTTAACACCTGAAAATTGTTCATCTTTGGGAGATGTTGTTTGAAAACAGTGGAAAATGGAAATGTGATAATATTGTATATTGTAAAGCAAGTAATTTGGTGGGAGTTGTTACACTGACATACATCTCACTGAAAGAGTTGATCTTTGTTGAGAACACTTCATTTTGCTAACCCTGCAAAACTAGTGGAAATTCTTCATGTAGGTCAGTACATTAGTGTTAGTCTTTTGCTCTGTTTCAGTGTGAATACAAGGACACATGATAGGGAAAAAATGTGAGTATTGAGTAGTACCCAGCCATGTTGCCTTGTCATCAGATAAAGGAAATAAGCATCATCTGAAGAAGTTAGCAAAATAGAGACACCAAGGAAAAGATTACTCCAGAGGGTTTATTGGACATGGTCATCAAGGCAATCAGGCTTCTAAATGACTCCAAAAGGCAATTCTGTTCTCCATCCTTCTCAACCCTACTTGGGCTACAATCAAGAAATTGAATTGCTGCAGGGTGGATCGATTGGTTTGGTCAAAAAATAAGTTTCTGTTATCAAAAAGCAGAAAAACCTTTTAACCAGTTTAATAGCTCCTCCATGCAACTGTATGTTCATTGAGTCAGGTGCAGGGGCACTGTGGAGAACTCTACGTGCAGTAGCCAGTGAGCAGAGGAGCTGGATCTCTCCCTCTTTACAGAACATGAATCTGTTTAACTGACTGATGCCTGTCTCTCCAGTGCTGTAGTTCCACCATAACAAGGTCTTCCAATTGTCCTCTAACCATTTATTTGCCTGTCAGTGTCAGCCCCTGTTTGGCGGTGGCATAAGAGTTCATGCAGCCATGTAGTCACCTTGACTAGTGAGCCTCTGAGCTGCAGCAGATGTTTTAATCCTTGATCTTTTGTGAGTTTTTTAATAGGTTAGTTTTCTAATCTGATTCACAACACAGTTGCATGAAACTGCTGCCATGAGAGAAGGAATAGGATATTGTGGGGCTGAACAAGCAGTCAGGACAGGGAAAACACTGATACCATTCTCTAAGTAGTCCTACTGCCTTCCCTCACAGGAAAATGGTTGTTGATCTTGTTTTTGGATTGGAGTCTCAAATGAGATGGTATAAGATACTTAAATATGTTTTTTGAGACTGCAGATGGATACAATGACTTTAGATTTCTTTTGCCATCCTTTTGTGCTGAATTTCTTAAGGAGGAAAAGGGGTTGCTCAGGGTATGGAAGAAGTGGATCAGTGACACTTACGGGGCAATTCAATTGCCTAAATATAGGCATGTGTTTCCATTTGAAATACCATAGCATAGCACCTGGCCTCCAGCTGCTGCTGCTCAGAAGAAGGCTGTATGTAGCTCTCCCATAGCTCCTGTGTCAAAATTGCTAGCTCCTTGTAGATGCCTTGGATACCTCAGAGCAGTTCAAGTGCTGCTTGGTGCCTTTGTTAAGCATCAAGTTTAAAAATAAATTAGTTTTAGAAAAATACAGCATTTCTGGATTAGATTTGCAGATCTTGTGGGCTAAGAATGCAAAGTAAATTCCTGTGATGAGATCCCAGAACAGATTCTTAATGTAGATATTATATTACACAAATATTTTTGCTTAGCTTGATTTTGAGAAATGCAAAATAGCTTTCTTTGTCTGAATTGTGCTATTTGTCTATTTTGCTGTTTCCAGTCATGTGAGAGTTTATTTGCCACCGCTTGAGTCAGGCACACCAACCACTTACTGCTCTAGAGCTTTGGAATTCCAAACTCCGTTAATATTTAATGAAGTGTTCCGAATCCCTGTGCATTCAAGTGTTTTGAAATTAAAATCACTGCAGCTGTATATCTGTTCAGTTGATCATCAGCAACAAGAAGAACTATTGGTAAGTGGTTCTGTTTCTTAAAAGCCATGTGATACAGGAAACTAAAGTTATTTGAGTGGTTTTTAAGATTCAAAAGATAAACTGAAGACTTTATCCGAACTTCTTAAGGAAAAATAGAGTTACATGTTAATGTGTCCGTTTGTTCAGATATGTAAGTATAGTTCTGTGAATAAAATGGTGGGATTTTTGAAAAATTGAAATATATGCATTTTGGGTTACATGAAGTCTTGGAAATGATTAGGGAAATTAGCAGAGGTTGAGGTTGAGAATTGGA
>WEIV01020013.1:101813-189231 GCA_013390005.1 Calyptomena viridis
TTCTCAAGTTCTTCAGTTTGATTTCTGGATTTTGTACCTGTTTAGAGTATAGAAAATGTGAGTAAAAGACCCTCACACATCAGATCAAAGATGGCACCAAAAGGAAAAGATGATTAAACACCGTCATTTAATCTGCATTTACTAAAATTCAGACGAGAGGTAAAAGTGGGAGACTGTATTGTTTGTGCCCATTGACAGTAAATGCTTTAGGGTAAAATATTACTGCTTCTAAGTCCCCTCTCCCTGCTTTTTTGAGGTTACATTGTCTGGCATATCTGCTAGAATGGTTGGTGAAACTTATCTGTAGAACACTGATGGTTTTTACAATTTCTTGAATTCTTGTAACTGTATCATACGAGCATTATTATATAAAAATTTTTATAAATAAGGTGAAAAAATCACTTGCTTAAAACAAGACAGTTGTAGTGTATTTTAAAAATAAATCTCAAAAGTGAAAGAAAAAAGTAACGAAGATTTCTTAATGAAGATGATCTTGTAAGCAACTTGTATTTTCAATATCTTTTCCAATCAGCTGTATCGCAGTGACAGTGACAGTTCAACCCTGCCAAGGAAGTCCCCTTTTGTCCGGAATACCTTGGAAAGGCGCACTCTACGGTATAAGCAGGTATACCTAGGGAACTGATTTTTAGTTTTCACTATGCTAGAACACTGGTACTTTTATACTTGAGCTTTAGATGTACATTCTGATCCTTTTAGGAAATGTACAAAGCTTCCACAGTGTAATTGGGGGACGGGTGTGCACATTTGGGGTTTGTTTTGGGCTATTTAAGCTAAAAGGTAGACATGGAGAAATTAAATACGGTTGCAAACAATTATTAGGGAGGAAAAAAAGTGTGGCCAACAAAAACTAGTTTAATGGGGACTGAAATTGTATTGACTTATATGTAAAGTTTGTGAAATTTTTACAGTCTAATTTATGATGCAGGGTGCAGGCCCAGAGAAGTCTGTGTGTGACAGTAAAACATTCATCTCCCCTCTCATGCAGCCTAACAAATGATAGTATATGAGACTCAACTATACAGGAATTAATAAATTAAGCTCTCCTTTTCCTCCTGTGCCTCTCCTCATGCTGTGGAACAAGCAGGCAGAGAAGAGCAGACACGGTGTTAATGCCGTGTATATAAAGGACATAAAGTGTAGTCAGCAGAAGTTAATATCTTGCTGGTGTAGACAAGTAGACAGCCATGCCTCCCATTTTGACTCAGAATCCATCTTAAAACCAAAATTGAATGAAGCCCTTTAAGAGTAATCTTGCTCAGTACAGTATTTTCTGATGTCACAACTTCATTATGAGTTTTTTATATTGCATCCCTTTTATTATCAACATAACATGGAATTTTAGTCCATAAACTTTCAATTAGTTAAATATTTACAAGTCAAAAGGAAACTGTAAAACAAGGGAGCAGAAAGCATTAATTGAAAAATTTATGTATGGTACAGAAAACCCCTATAGCTAGCTAGCCTTTCACTGGGGGATATAAATAATCTCTGAAAGTTCATGTGAAAGACTTTGTGTGTGAAGTAAGTACAGAAAATGTATGGTCTATATAGCTAAAGACAGACCAGTAAACCATGTTGAGANATGTCTTGATCGTGGCAAGATGTCTACAGAGCTTTTTTACAAAATTTCAAACAGTGAATGTTTCTTTTATAGTCTTGACGTTAGCACAATAAAAAATATTGCATTGATTATTATCAAACTGTGTTGTATTTATTTGAGGACAGTTTTTGGAGAATGACACTATTTGGCAGTGGCACATCTTGGTTTGGATTTTGTTTATTTATTTGTTGTTCATTTGTTTTGGTTTAGATATTTGTTACTGGAACTTTAATAATTTTCCTTCTTCTGATCTTTGAAAGAAATTTTGCCACTTTGCTATTTACTTTTTCACAAATATTTGGAATGTTCCGTAAGTTGTGATTTTTTTTTTTCCTGTTTTTGGTGAAAGAAGTTGTAGACAAAAGTGACAAAACTGCACAACAAACAAAATTGTCTTCGGATTATCAGAGATGAAGACTCAGCATAAATTTATTGTATAATCTTGTTTGACAGATCTATATGCAATGGATGTCATTAATTTTGCACATATCTGTCTGAAGAGCATTAAGAAATGAAACAACTCAATCAGTCTTTTGCATTTATAGTTTTTAGATGACCAGCTATTTCAGACAATATATTTGTGTGGTTTCACTGTGGTGAGTGGGAAAAACATCCTTTATTTTAGTGTGGGTATTGTTGTGTTTTATATATTTCCATGTCCGTTTTAAGCATTATGTCCTTGTTTTCAGACCAGACAGACCAAATTTGAACATCACCAAGAGCAAGCAGCTGAAAAGATGCTAAAGAAAGCATCAAAAGAAATATACCAGTTGCGTGGGCAAAATCAGAAGGAGCCTATTCAAGTGCAGACTTTTAGGTAAGTGGTAATGTGTACTGAAATAACATAGCAACAGTTCATTAGAGAGGTTAAAGCTTTCTGAAACATTTGGCTTAAATTCTGTGTCTTCTGATAGCCAGTACTTCTAAACTACTTGGGTTTGGACACGAGTTCGATTTGAATTCTTTGTACTGCAAAGAGCCAAAGCAAAGGTAAAATTGCAGTGCTACAATTCTAATACACATAAAGTGAGAAAGATCAAAGGCTTCAAATGCAAACATAGCTTAGGTGATTCTTCCAACTTAGCCTAGTTGCTATTCAGTTTAAATGATGTCGCAGTTCTTCAACTGAAACCTGTGGGCATAAATAGTCTGTTTAATGTAACTAACTAATAACACTCTCCCTAACAATTACTAAGTAATAGTATTCCAGCTTTCTCTCAATAAGCTGTTTCTTTTGACTCTGTTTCTGGAATTGCCATCTTTTTTTTCCCCTTTCATTTTGTAGACATTATTTCAAAATGTACAAGGATGAACTTTGCTTTGCAGGACTTATCCTGTGAAGCCTTTTTACCTTGAACTATGACTGATGTTCAGCGAGTTGTACAAAGCTTCCACTTAGATTTTCAAAAATAGTAATTGTGTTCAACAGGATGCTGCCAAAAGTATATAGTGAGGTTCAGTAGTTTTTTAAGTTTGTTGTACTCAAATAAACCACCAGTTCAGTACACAAGTAACTAATACTAACCACTAACCAGAGTAAAGAAACGATGTTCTTGTGGGGAGAAGGGGGAATGTGGGCATATATTTGATTTACTTCTTTTTTCTCTTGTTTTGATCACAGAGAGAAGATAGCTTTTTTTACAAGACCAAGGATTAACATACCTCCTCTGCCAGCTGATGATGTATGACATGTTGCATTGTAAACATGAAGTATTTATCGCTTTTATTTTAATGAAGTTCTTAGATTAGCCAAGTTTCTTTAAAAAAAAAATTGTGCAAAAGGTAATATACGCGTTTTGTAAAAAATAAAAAAAGTTAAAAAAAAGTAAACATAAACAAAAACATATATATAAATATATATACATATATATTTTATAATAGCGACTGCAACAAGGCTTGGTTTTTCCTTGTTGTGAAACTGACATCTCTGAAAACAACTTATTTTATAAAAGATCGACTATCCTGTTAAGAGCGTGTACAGTTTTTATGCTGTTTTATTTGACTTAAAGGCTGGAAGACAGAAACAAAGTGAGTTCAGGCAAATTCACTGTAGTGTAATTTATTTATAGTGCCTTTTTTCCTTGAAGGAAAATACCTATTTTAAGACTGAAATTTTGTTCCTCAGTATTTGTCATACAGTAGAATGGAATCATTGAGCTGGTTTTGTTTCTGATACCTGAAATGAAAATACTATGTTCTAAAATTGTCACTTTTTTCAGCTTTATTATCTGTAGCTTATTATGTACATTGTATCCTTTATCACTGTCTGTGTTATAGCAAAATATTATCACCTGCAATGTATTTAACAGTGATTAGAAGTGATGTTAAACATTGCAGAATTCATTTGCATGTTCTTACTGTGCACTAATAGATTGTTTTCATTTCAGTTGTGTCTAAAGTATCTTTATATTCTTAACTAGATCCTCAGTTAAAACGGGGGAAGGAAAAGGGTGACAGGTCTTTGTTTTGCTGTTTAACAAAAAGGGAGTTAGAAGAGCAATGTGAGCTGGCTGTGTGGAAAGACTGCTAATGGAATACTATAGTAATTTCTACAGTTTTAAAGATTCTGATCTGATTCACGTGTGTGTTGACTTCGGAAAGCAGCTGGTTTAAGTAAGGCTGCTTAAACACAGGCTCGTCCTAAAGGATGTGCTTTGTGGTTACTGCATGCAAGTTCTGTGGAACAGGGACACTTTCCAGGAGGAAGGTGTATAATTCTGGAAGGTTCAGCTCACTTGATTGCTAGTTGGACCAGCTGAAATCCGGTTGGAAATAATTTTACTTGTGACCATTCATTGTAATGAAAGACTGTCACCCTAAATTCCCGAGAATGCCAGTTTTGTGTCCTTGCATCCTGCAAGTATGTAAAAATACTTCTTTACTAAGCTACTATAATAGAGTTTCTCATATTTTTCTAATTATACATTACCTACAAAGAGAGGTGCCCAACACAAGATTGACTTTGCAAATTGCTGGATCTTTTAGAAGGAAGATCATGTTGTCTCTTAATTAAAGATCAATTGGTTCCAGACTTTTATGTCAGGAAATCAAAACAACAGTGGCCAAAATCTAAACAGACCTGTCAGAATATTTTCAAATATTTTGTAAGTAAATTTTCTTTGTGAGTTTCAAGAGCTTAGACTCTGTTACCTTGTCAAAGGTCAGGAAAACCTGGACGGTAAATTGAATTGCTTTTACTTATCCATGCTGGTGCAAAAAGTAATGGGGAAAAAAGATTGTAAACCTAAATCATTAATTAATGAGGTTGATTAACACAGACATTTAATTTTAAGGTAGTATTCCCCATTTCCTAATGTGACCTATAATCATTACAGGTGTCAAGTGTTGCAATCATATACATGTGAAATTAAAAGAGTATTTAGCATTTATTGTGCTATCCATCCTGAATACTGTTTTTGCCAGTAAGTGTTGGTGGGTGTATATTGGGTTCCTTGGGCACACTAGACATATGGAGAAACTATGCAGATAAAAACCAAATCATGTAAAAAATTCGTAGTGTTTGGGTCTAAGTCTAGGGACAGCAAGCTTTTCAGTGCTCATTACTTGAAAAGACCAGCTAGTCAAAATTTCACTTCTCATTTTCAGCTGAGGCCATCACATAGTAGCATTTATCCAAAGTTACCATGTAGTGACACCAGAAGTACTTGCTCTATACTAAGAACAGACAACACCAAGTTCCTGTGAGGCTTCCAGTCCTGGAAGGGGGAGTTGCCCAGAGAGGTGGAGCAGTCTGTCCATAGAAGACTTGACTGGGTGTAGCCCAGAGCATCCTGGTCATATTAGGCCTGCTTTGAGCAGGGGTTGAGGTGGGGACCTATTTAGTGTCATAAATTGTTCTGTGACTATATAGCAAAGGAGCAATGTCTGGTGGCCTCTCTGTCAGGGGGTTCAGTTGGTGTTTTTAAATTGTGACTGCTGTAAGACGTTGTCAATGTATCTTGTGGGTCTGTGATTCTGATGGCCATAATGAGTTCTGTCTTGATGTGGTAATGAGTTATCATATTCAGTATTCATCTCTCTTGTTTTTGTCACAGTTCTGTATGATTGTGTCATTTTTGTATTATTTGAAAGTATTTCTTCTACAAAATAAAATAATTTGCCATAAACAGAAATAGAGTTTCGTTATATGTCAAAGACATTTCTTTAATGTTTTATATTTGCAATGTTCCTTTATATTGCAGTGTTCCTGATGCTTTAAAAATAAAATTGTATTTTGAATAACCCTGTCATTTTAGGTGAATGTAATGAATTTTCAAATAAAGTAAGAGAGGAAATCTGAGAAATTAAGAGATCCTAGAGAGGTTACACTGAATACTCGAAAGCGACCCGTAAGGAATGGCAGGTGTGTTTGTCCATGAGTTTATCACTTATGATAAGCTGCCAACTCTATGAGAAGTTCATATTTGAATATTCCCAGAATTCTTGGGTAGCTCCATTTATAACATGTTGAACTGACTTTTTTCTATAGCAAACATTTGTACTTTGTAGATTACTTGAAAGCAAGTTGACATTATTAGTTCTGTAATTATGACTAATTCCAAGGTGAAAACCACTGAAAAGAATACTGGTAAACATTAATATGGAGGAGTTTATTGCTGCTTTTACACAGGAAACATTAAACCTGCATAATTGCAGAAAGGCCATTTCTCAGTTTCTCTCTGCAACCCTAAGCTGCAGGAGCACAGGCAAAATTATAGCATGGTCATGTGGCTCCTGTCTCTGTCCGGTATTTGCAAGGCGTTAAGGGTATGACAGAGTTTAGGTTATTTTTAAACAGTCTGCTAGAAATAGTCATTTGGAATACGAACCGTCTCTGTCTCACTGCTGTCAGGATCAACAACAAAAGCTATAATGGGTATGTCAGTTTGGCTTTCCAGGTATAAGAAGGAAGTCTTATTTGTATTTTTTGCTACAGTTCTTGCAAGCACTTTGCAAGACTTAAAGCTAAGTACAGTATAAAAAGAATAATTTTATTTGGAGGGGTAGGAGTTAGATGAACTCTGTATATTGTTTTCAGTGGATGTAAAACTGAAGTTTGAATTTTAGAGAAGAGGGCCCTTCACAGCTTGTTTTGACTCCAGTCTATAGAGTTGTACATCTTTAAGGGGAAGAAGCATTTACAGAGAGACTTGAGAAACTGCAGCCTAGCAAAAGCAAGATCTTTTCTAAAACATCATATAAGGAGTATTCTCTTTTTCCCGAGATTGTGCAATTGACTGAGTATCATTGGAAAAAATACCAAGGAGTAAAGTTGATTTGGTTTTGGAATCTGTAAATGTCAGTTAAATAATTTGCTTGCACTTTGGAAAATCTCCATATTCTGGGATTTAAAAGTTGCTTAGGGGCTGGTTCTGGTTTGTTATGATTTCTAAAAATCTCTTAAATTTGGGCATACGTAACTAGGTTATAGAATCACATTTTCTATAGCAAATTAGGTATTCTGTCCCTTAAGTTTGTTTGCAGTTTGACCATGCACCTAAAAATGTACTTTCAACAGGAGACTTAATGAGCTGTGGTAATAGACAAGGAAAAAATAGGAAATTAATTTAGAAAAGTCTGTCTAGGAAAAAAATGGGGGATTGAGACCCATGTGCTTATTTGGTAAGTGCACAAAATTACTATTTGTGTCTAGGGCACAGTGTTTGTGTTGAAGTGTGTCTCTTTGGCATAGAAGTTCCCAGGTGTAGATGTTTGACCAAGTAAATGCTGCTTGCTGTTTTCCATCTTTCATAAACTGATTAAAGAAAATGCAGTTACATTATCAAGAAAATTAATCAAGTGCTCAGTGTTTGTTTAACTTCCTCCACAGAGAATTCAGTTGCCCTGTTAATAGTGATTCTAATGGGCATGAAGAACAGACTCTGGCAGGAAGCTGGGACTTCTGTCACTCTTCCACATTTCATGGACATGGTTATAAAGGCCTGGGGCTGTTACTGATCTATGAGTGGTAGAGGACTATGATCTGCAGTGCTGTGTGTGAAAAGTATAATCAAATTTCTTCTCTAAAGACATGCCGCTTGCTCTAGAAACATGTAGGAACTTCAGATAAGCAGTCTAAGTGTTCAAATTCCACAATAAAATCCCGCATGTGGCTTCTACGTGGGAGTCCCTGTCAGAAATAAGGAGTACAGGAACTTTCTTCAGCTCTCAGATGAGTTGGAGGGAGCTGTGTGGCCATTCTGAAAAAAGGATTTTTACACTCAGTATCAGGTGGATTGCTTTGCTGGCTGGGCTGCTTGCATGGCATATCCACAAATTACTGCTGAAACACACTGGGACAAAAAGGTCTTCCAGAACTGGTGTCCTTTGCCTTTGAAGTGAGTGGAAATCATGCATGTGCCTTCAGTCACCCGTGGATATTTTCATGGGTGCATGCGCAAGACCTCCCTCTACCTTGCTGCCGCCTCTGCTTGGAAACAGAAAGCACATGCCTGGATACCCTGTGCAATAGTCCAATACAGATGAGTGTCCTGAAACAGAACACTGCACATGCACAAGCAGGTACATGGTCTTCAAAAAATAAGAGTTGCAACTTTGGCCTTGCAGAATATAATCCTAGTGGTTTGTACAAAATTTGTGCAGTCAGAACTTTGGAAGTTCTTTTATTGTTGTAGAAATCATATACATTGCTGAGTATGATAAAATTCTTAAAACACCTCACCCCTCAAAAAAAAAAAAAAAAAAAAAAAANAAATCCCAAAAGCCCCCACCCAAAAATGTGTTTCTGAGATGCAATACTCTGTTAACCAAAATGTGATAGTCAGGCTAATTGCATTTTTTATATATGTATTTGGGGATGGTCTAGTTTTTAAATATTTGGGAAAACTGAAGCAGATATTCTGAAAGGGAAAAGTAGGCTGGCATATGGAGAGGATCTTTGAAGAAAAGGCAGAAAGCTGTAAGTAGAGGGACGGATGATGGGGAGAAGGTAATGGAGACGAAACTTTCGAGGGAAGCTTGCAAAGCATCAATATGATACAGAAGATGGAGGAAAGTCAGTCTGCATAAGCTTGAAATGGAGTGCCGGGAGAAGGAAAAATCCAAGGGATGATGAAAATGTGGTTTGTCTCATTTCCAAGCTGCTGTGATTGCTTATTTCACAGAGCAGCAACCTGGGCGTTGCTGCAGTCAGCAGGAGTACTTTTTGGCTTGCTCGCAGCATACTTACGATGATTTTCCTTGTGCAAAGTGTGAATGGTTTTGCCGTTGAAAAAAAAAAAAAATGCACTGAACAACGAGCTCAGGTTAGGGAAGGGAAAAAGCAGCACATGTTCTAACGGTGACTGACTAGGTAGGGCAGGGTAAAGAGGCTTTCAGTTTAATCCTGCAGGCTTGCGGGCTGGTCCGTCTCCCCCGATCAGATATCCTATAGACGGCGGATGCAGTCACATGATTGCTACTGCTTCCTCCCCATGACATCACTGCTGGTGCAGCCATACCACCCAAGAAAGGATGCTATTAAAATCTTTGGGATTGGACTAAATGATGTTGCATTGCAGGTAAGCAACATAATTCTTCGAAAAAATGATTTGCCAGTTGCTGTCGTGCCGGTGTCCTAGAGCTCCAGCTCTCTCGGGCAGAGTTTCTGCTGGAAAATAAAGTGGCACAGTTTCTCTGCGAGCAGAGGGTTTGCAGGTGCAGAGGCTGCCTGCTGGCTCTGTGCTGATCTCCCGGCTGACATCTCCAGCAGAAACGCTGCCAGATGGAGCTTTATAGATGAAGAAGGCCCTTTGTTCCCTGTATTTTCCAGTGGCCCCTTCGGGTGTCTGCGGAATTCTGTATTTACGTGAGCAGCCATCATTCAGTCGTGCAAAGGGGAGAGCAGCAATACTGTTTTGCTTGCATTCCCTGCTTTTTTTCTCCTGGATGTGTAAGGGAAGTAGTCGTTGTTGTCCAAATACATGTATCTAAGGGTATAAAGGAATGAGGATTACCTTGCTTGAGGGGTTGAGGTGTATTTCGGGAAAGAGGCTTTTCCTTTGTTGTTAATTTTTCCTGACAGTTTCAGAGTACCTAGTCCAGCAGGTTTTTTTGCATAATTTACTGCAGTGTAAAGGAGGTTTTTTACTTGTCATCCAATATAAACATGGAAAGTCCTTTGCGAAAAGGAACATAGGGCAAGTGGATTTTTACTTCATTGCAAAATGCCATTCGCCAAAAAGTGAAAAATCTAAACTGTGATTTGGGAATTTATATTTATGGAAGCAGAGTTTGGGGTCTGTTTTCTTGGTGTGGATGCTTAATTATGCACTCTGTACAAATACATGAATATACATTTGTAAAGGGAAAAATGGTGACTCTCCTGTAGGTTTTTTTTTCTGTATAGCGTTTTAAAAATATTTAAGGGATTTTAAAATTTTAAATTTTTGGAAATTTATTCTAATACAAATATTGCAATCCGAGAAAATTAATTTTTGAGCTCATACTAGTCAGAAAATTGTATATATTTTTTAACAATTCTGATTAATAATTCTGTGCCTTTGCCAGAGAACAGAGGATGACTCAGCCACAGCTTCATCAGGCAGAGAGTCAGGTGACTTTTCACTCCTAGTCTTCAGGAAGTTTTCTTATTTTCTTCCAAATCCCGTCTTTTGTTCAAATACATTTTTCCCACTATTGGAAAAATCTGAACATTTGGCAGGCCTAGAGACCTTTTGTGCTCACCCATATAATTCAGGGGGAAGATTTTGGATCTCCCATGCTGAAGTAGGTTGTACATCCTAGTGAGAGATGAATTCTGGTTTCCAGTGATCAGGTATGCAGTAGTGTCAGGATCAGAAAATAAGGTGGGAGCAGTGTGGGGAGTAAATACTGAATTAGAAGTGAAGTAGAAAAGGACAACAGTTGTTCAAAACTGAAAAGAAAAATAAATTTCAATTTTATTTTTCTCCAACAGAACCTCTCCTGTTTATTCAAGTCTGATCTTCTAAAGTGATAGAAGTGGAAACCTGTTGCTGCATGAGGTGATGGCGGGGGTTGCATCGGTGCCCGTGCTGGGTTTCTTCTCCTTGATTCCCTCTGGAGTCAAGGCTGGCTCAGTTCTCTCCAGCACTGGCTGTGAGCCGAGCCGTGCTCTTGCTTACCAGGCACGCCGAGGGTTGGCTCTTTGCCCATGTGAAGAGCACAGCAGGGCTGTCAGACTTGGGTGCTGCAGCGTGATGGGTTTCCCCCCTACTCCAGATCATATCTGAATGCCCTATGGAAATATGTTCCCGGAGGTGGTTCTCCTGGTCTCACGATTTGAGTCAGACATCTTTTGTGCAACTGGAGGAGGCACAAGCCTTGTATGTATTCTGGGGCAACTGGGAAATTAAGGACTTAAGTCCTTTAAGAGTTACTTAATACGAAAGGGTGACCCTGGAGACATCCCCACTTGGAAGGTGCTCTCCCCTGCAGCAGCGGGGTGCTGTGCTCGGGGTCCAACATGTGGCTGCACAAGTGCTCAGCACACTGGGACCTGCCTTGTGAAGGCTGTACCTTTTCAAAGGTAGTGGCTGGTGGCTTTTAAGCAAGGACTGGAGGAGAAGGAGATGGGGAGCATTTACCCCAGGCTTGAGTCCTTCCTATCTACCTGAAGCAAGTGGGCTCTCTGGAGTGCCATAACCTCTCGGGCTTGGGAGCTGCTCTAGCATGAAGCCGTCATTTGTTGGCCTGGAGCAGAAAGTGAGCAGGATCATGACTGTAGCCCAGTGTTAGTGGAGGGTGAAGGAGGGGACTCCTGGCCCCCATCTCACTCATGACTCAGGGCCATCTCATGTCTCTTGGTGGTCAGTGTTGTGTTGCAGGAGCCTCTCTCAGGTCTGAACAGCTCTTAGCTCAACATGGTGCACAATCCTACGTCGTGCCTGTAGGTACCAGGGTTTTTTTTGCCATCACACTGCACCTTGCTGGGCGTCCAGAAGGGAGGGTGGGGGTGTGTGTGTGAACTTTTCCATTTAGTGAAATGGAATCAGGTTGTAGAGTAGGAGCCTAATTAATTTTTGTGTGTGTGCACACACATGCATAGCAGGCGTTGGGTTTTCTCAGCTTGCTTCATCTCTAGCCCAGCAGAACCAAAAAAAATCACACACGATCGTTAATGCCAAAAGAGAAACTCTGGCAGAGTTACAGTAGGCTGCTATTCCTAAAACACTTTCAGCATTTTGCTCTTAAGCATCATCCCAAGGAAAAGGTTTCCCTGTCTTGCAGAACCAGAAGCTTCCTCTTGGTGGGATGAAGTAACTTCTCTGTACCTGCACAGCCCATCGGCACGAAACGCAGCAGTGGAATACAGCACCCTGCAAACAGGAAAACATTACCCTCCATCTGTGTGAAAATGACTCACTGCCTCCACTCAAATCATGAGAATTGACATAGTAGAACAGATTATGGCTTTTCTAATGCAGGTTTATCAGCTTTATTTCAAGCTGAATGCTTAAAAATGTTTTTGGCAAGAGGTGCGTTTAATGCCATTGAACACCCCATTTAAGAAAGCTGGGAATTGCTATATACGAGGGCATTTCACTTCTGACAGTGCAACTCTGTTCTTTCTGAATTTATCTGCTTTTTTATTTTTTTTGCAGTCCAAAACCTGGTTTTCACCTTAATTTTATGATTTTCTGAATGAGGAAGGAAAGAGCTGCACTGGAACCCCAAATGTGGTGCTGTGAAGTTCACCTGTGTGTGGCATGAGGAGGAAGACTACAGCAGTCCTGACCCTTCAGTTGTGGCTTGGAGCTCTGTGGCAGTAAAACCAGCTGGTTTGGAAAGGAAATTCCCTTTCTTTTTTTGTAAGGAAGAGGACTAGAGGAAAATAAAGAATAGAAACCATACATGCTGCTACACTGTTAGCCTGATTTCCAGTCCGTCCTGTCTCCTAAAATTTAGTTTCTTACCTAGAAGCTGAGTATTTTCAGAGTTTTACCTGATGAAATCTAGTTTCCTTGAAGAAGTAAGAGTGTGGAGGTTGAAACAGTCCATGGGGCTCATCTACCCAAATTGCTGGGCTGTTAACAGAGGGGCATCCTTTAATAGAGATGTTTCACCTCAGTTTGAAAACTGCAGACGGATGTTCCAGAGTCAGCTAACCTTCCCTCCCACTTTTTCTGCAGCCCCAACATCTGCACTAACAGCTAAATTTATTGGAGGGACCTTTAAGACTCACTGGAAACACAGATGTGAGTTTAACATTTTTTTTATACAGAGCCACTTTTTGGCAAAAATTCCACTTGGAGCTTGTGGGGAAAGAGCTGGGATTTTTTTCCCCTTCTCTTTCTGACATAACTGAGCAGCTGAACTAATTTTGCTCAGACTTTCGAAGAAAACTCAAACAAGGACCAGGCACATGATATTTCATACTGAAAAGAATTGGTTTCTAAAAGGAGAGTCATTGCAGGAAGGAGCAGGGAGCAGGATGCTGGGGTGAAGTTTGCCCCTTAGAGGAAGAGAATGCCTCTGAGGAGGAGAAAAGGAGAAGAGGGAGTCAGGCTGTTGTGGAAGGCTGGGGAAGCCCTGACAGTAGGTTATCAGCTCCCAGGTGCACTGGTCTCCCTGTGCCCCCCTTTGCCTGTTCTCCTGGACAGCACTGTTGTCTTCTCTGTGCTCAGCCCACAAGCATGTGTGGTGGCTGAGGACGGGCAGCTGAAAGCTGTGGTTTGATCTGGAGGAGTCTTTTGTACCTCAGTTTTCTGCCGTTTATCCCAAATATTCCCTCCCACCATCCCCTTCTCTCCCAGGCCCTCTCCCCTGTGATCTGATGCCCTGTATTTTTTGAGCTCTGCTGTGGCTTCATGATTTTTTCCATAGAGGTTACTCAGGGTAAAGCTGCACATCAAAGATGTGACTGTATTTAGCTTGCCCAGACTATCACAGTGGGAAACTCCCTAATACTTGGTGGTGGGGCCATACAGTAAAATGCTGCAATATTTTACAATACCGTTTCCCATACTGCAGCCTGGCTGTGCTAGTGTAGTAGGAGAGCAAGGATTTGCAGGGACATTTACTTGTATATGGAGGCTGTGCAATTAGTCCTTGTATTGTAGGAAGGGCATTTGCCAATTTTAACATCCTGTCTTCCCTCTGTATTTTCCCAATTCACCTATTCATTGCTTTTTATGTGCCATTTTATGTTTTCAAAAAAGTCTGCAAGTGGCTTCAGTGTTTTCTGATTTTTTCCAGGAGTCTGAACTAGGTCACTCTGATTCAAGGCCATTTTAACCTGTTTTTAAAACTCGGTCATTAAGACAGAAGGTCAATAACTCAATTGGCTTCTTCTGTCAGAAGCTTCTAAGTTGAATAGTCTTAAATTGCTTGTAGATGTTTTTCATCCTGTAGAAAATCACCCATTTAACTTGCTGAGGATTCAGCCTGCTTGCTTTTGCTGAACACATCTTCCTTGTAAAATCACCACCAAACAGCATCTTACTTTTTGTTTAGAAGAATGTTTCATAACTGTTTACCTGCCTACTGCATCCTGTGGGATGTCATGTTGCTGTTTCTAGATTGTCTTCTACATGGCAGGTGGTGGAAGGGGAATTACATTGAGCAGTTAATGGCCATGATGCTGGGGTACCATGCTTGACTGTTTTGAGAACTTGGTGCTTGGAATGGTCAATACAAATATTAAGGGTACAGAAAGTGACAAACCATCTGTCAGTGCAAAGGGATCTTGTGATAATTGCCAGCAAAATTGCATTTTTCATTACTGAGTACTACAGAGAACAAATCTCAGGGATTTTCACAGCCCCCAAACTCCTTCATTTGTGCAGTAACTGCTGTCATGTCATGCCACATGAGCACAGCTCATCTGACCAACCATTCAGGTCAGTGGTGGGCTCAGCTCCGATGGAGCCACGATTGAAATGACCTCATATCACTTCAAAAGCTTTGTGTCTGGAGTAGGATCTCCTCTGTTTTATCACTGTAGGTATGTTGGTACTAGAGCATAGAAAGCCCTGAGATGTGCTATATTCTCCTTTTGTGTGTTGTCTAACGCTTGACACATTTGGAAGAAATGGAACAAGTGATGGTTTGGATGCCCTGAAAAAGTCACTCCAAATGTGAATTAAGGAACTTGCAACTGGCATTTAGGCTTCTGCTTTCTTCTCCCAGCCTCCTGCCAGGTTCACTTATTCCTTATGCTACAGCAGAAGAGAGGTATGCTTTGCTGCCTGCATACTGTCATGTTTCACATAGCAACGCCCCCACTGCAATCTTCAAGGAAAACAGCATACAGATGAAAGCATGTAGGTGAACGTTTGTCTGCTAGAAACATTCGAAGTGTTGAAGTAATTCAGTAACTGTGATTTGTTGAAAGTAACTTGAAACTTGTTGGAATTGCATTAAGAATCATACTGCCTGCCTCAGTGAATGGGTCCAATTAAAACAGAAAACAGGATGAGGAGAACATAGCATGGAACTAGCATGTCTAGGAGCAATAGGACAGGGCCAAGACTTTTCCTTTGATGACTGTTCAGCTAGTTGTTTTCCATCAGTATACTTTTCATCCCCTTTGAACCATGGGATGTTTTGGTCTGTGCTTGCCGTGTCAAATACATTTCAGATCCAAACACTCAGCATACTACCTGGCATGTCAGTTCATGGGTAGAGGTATTCTAGCTGTGGCTTTACATTTGCACATGCTGTAACAGTGCTCTAAAGCTGAGAGTTTGTCAGCATTTTCACTGTAAATGTGACTTATCACTCTTGTATAAAACTTAGGTCTGAGCTGCAGTTTATCGTACATCTGATCCCAATCACATGATGAGTTTACTCATTGTGAGACTTGCAGAAAAAACATGACCCTAAATATAATAATACTACTACCTTTTGGTTCTTTAACAAAAAGCGAGTAAAGTAGCAGAGGAGACCTTGTGTCCATGCAGTACTTGCTGTGCTTGTTGACGTGTCCTGGCCCATTAGCAGCTCCCTGTGTTCACACCCTGGCTTCTGTGGGCTGTCTGCATGAATCTGTTCTCTGCTTTCTTTATGTAGGAGGCTTTAGTGATTACTTAAAATTTATCTGACTTCCTACAGTCATGAAGCTTCACAGGTTAATCTTTGGACTTGCTCTTTTTACCCTTACCTCCAGCTGCTCTCATGCATCTCCTCTGACCATTTGTAAGGTAATGGCTCGTTCTTTCTGGCTTCAGAATACTGTGTGCCAAGCATGGCTAGCTGGGAGGTCAGGGAATGACCATCAGATTGATCTATCCCAAGATTTCTGGAAGATATCTGGGGTTATGTGATAGCTAGGAGAGCCTCTATCAGGAGGCACAATTGCCAGTCTAATTCTGTGACCTCTCATGGTTTGTGAATCAATCCCTGCCAGGACCTTGCTCCATTGGCAGGATCACAGTAGTCTGGCATGGATCTAAATTCAAGGAAACCTGCTAACCAGAACCTATTGAGTTCTAGAGATGTGTAGTTCAGTCAGATTTGTTTGTGTAATAGTTCAGTTTCTGGAAAGGACTTGTTTGCAATTATTAAAGCGGAGTGGTGATACAAATATTCAGTTGTAGATACACTAAGCTGGTCGGTAAAAATGAGAGCTTGCTGTTAAGAGCTGAAGAGGCTCTCTGCTGTATGGTGGGGAATAAAATGGCTGATGGAATTCAAAGGTGATAAAGGCAAAGCAAAAGGGAAAATGTCCCTAAGAGATCGCAGAAGGATGGGCTTCAGACTGGCTGCTGTTTCTCAGGGAGTCATAGCAGGCTGCTCACTGAAAATGTTGGATGTTTGCCCTAGGAAAAGCTGGTGGAATTCCAGAAATTATTGGGAAAAGAATACGGGGACTAAGCAGGAAACATTAGCCCTTGCAAAAATTATGTTGCATCAGCATCTGAAAAAGTAGTGGAAAGGACAGCAAGAACATCTGGAACAACAAAGGGGCAAAACACAAATGTCAGATAATTTCTCAGCAAGACTGAACACCTTTCATTGTATATAAGGTCTGTCAGAGCATACATCTCCTAGATGCTCAGGTGCGAGGAGATGCATTTGTTACTAATTCTGCATGTCATTGTATTGCAATGTTTTCTTTCGAATTGGTAGTTCACACTCATTAGATCAGATGGAGATGTCTACCCCTGACATCTCTTTGTGATCAATAAACAGAAATTATCACTTCTGGGAAACAATCTGTCTAATTCTAATGTAAATAATTCACTTGCTCTCCTCAGCTGTGAAAGGAGTCTAGATTTTAGTGTCCGGAGTATAGTGCAGATTTCTCATTCTAGATGAGACAAATAGCACTGCAAATGTTAATGCTTTTGTCATCATCAGAGTGTGTTGCTGCAGTACACCTGGCTACAGTTCAAGTTTGGATGAGATTAATTTGCCCTTAATTTATGTGTATTAAAATATCTGTAACTGAGTTATTAAATTATTATCTGTAACTGGAGTAAAGCTCCAGTTCTGCTGGTAGAACTGGAAGTATTTCTGCAAGCTTCTCTAAGAGGGCTAGTTAGCTTATCCTGAAATAAACTTTGTAGATTATTACAGATGCTGAAGTGGGGGAAGAGAAATAAATGCAAAATAAAGAGCAAGAAAGGGATACTTACAGTGCTTAGTGCTGGGACATAAGATGGAAACTCTGTAGTGCTGTAGCTAGGTTTTATTTACAAAAATTGGGTTTTGCATAATCTGATATCACATCTCTGCTTTCAAAAGCATAGTACCTGAAGTGAACTGTAAGGCTGACAGTCATCCAGTTCGCTGCAATTTCCAGGTACTGGTATGCTACCTAGAGTTCAAAGCTTGTTTGTTTTCCTAGTCTTCCATGGCCCTGTGGTCTCTAGCACATTTTTTCTCTCCCTGGACGTGTTATGTAGCACATATTTTTAGGGTAGATTCAGGCTGAGATTGTAATTATCCTACATACTTGTGGTCTGGCCTGGTATTATCCATCACAATATTGTCATGTGCTGGACATTGACAACATACTTTAAAAGCTATTTTTTATGTGATATAATTAGCATATTGGGCAATTTTCTTGTGGTATGAAGGCAAACTTGCCAATGCTTTCAGTGCAAGAGTTCCCAGAAGCTTGTTTATTTAGCAGGTTGGGGCTGCCTCATGCAGGCAAGCAGTCTGAGCTGTATGTTCTTTACAGGTCCTTCTTTGCTGTATGGGAAGAATAGGGTGAAGTAACTGATATGCAAAATATCACAGTTTTACAAATTAATAGCACAGTCTAATCCTTTCACCTCATTTCAGCTTCCTATTCCAGTCCTGGGAAGACACTGGGCTCTAGGTCCTTTTGCAACTTCAGCTCCTGCTGTCAGCCACATCATCCCACCTTCAGATTCTCATTTCACTTACCAAATGTAGGAGCATGCTCTCACCTGATTGGTGAAGTATCACTGTTCTCAATTGTCATTCCTTTTAACTCCTGCTTTTTAAATCGCCTCAGTCCTGTGGCAGCTTATTTGTGCTCCACAGCTCTGTGTAGGACACCTGCTCTGCTTTCAGTTTCCTTCCCCAGGCTGTGGCTCCCTTGCTTGATTCTCTTTCAGACAGACATGCCACGAGATTAATTGGAGATTACTTGATTTCCTCACTTAAAAGGGCTTCTGTAGTGTTATAATGGCAGCCTGCTGGTTGACTGTAAGATAATGCTTTTCTCAGCTGCTTGTGCTCAGCGCATTGTCTGTGTCATCCAAAAACTCTACACCGTGGATTGCAGAGAGCAGACACTGACAAAGCTGCGTATTAATGTTTATTACACTGCTCAAGTCTCTAGCAGGGCAAAAAATTAAATGGAGGAATTTCAAGTAAAACGTTTGAAAATGGGGAGAAGGGTCAAAAAAAGGCAGTAAATAAAGGGGGCCAAGCAGAGCATCAAGGTGTATGGACAGTTGATTGAAAGCTTATCTGCCACATTTTTGCCTGTTCAATTGCGGAATTGGGAAACTTCCTTACAGATTCAAAGATCCAAATTCTTTATTTGTGAAATGACTGTTTCTTCACCTGTTGGAGGAGCCATTGGTACTGTGCTGGCCTCATCAGTGACCAGCAGAAGTTATCTTGTGTCTTTAAAGGAGCTACAGTCTCTGCAAGGTCTGTTCTATACAACACCTAAAGCCTGTATCTGTCCCCAGTTTTCTTACGTGTTTTCATGGTTTTTTTTTCCTTGTAACTCCATGATAACAGATTTTTTTAGGCTTGCCATTTCAAATTACAAACCCCAGGTATTCTCTGGAAGATCCCATTTTCCAGGCATCTATTTTAGGATGGATGGGATTAACCACTCTAGAGCAACACTTTGTAAAGTGATGTAAAAGCGTATGGCTGCCTCCTTCAGCTGTCCCAACCCAGGACCCCCCTGCCCAGCTGCTGGAGCCCTCACGGACCCAGGGTCTCTGCCCATGCTGGGGGATATGGCTGCCAGTTTTTCCTGTGCAGATTCAACCAGTTGCTGAGCCTGTATCCCAGAGGCATACACACAATTAATAGCTCTTCAGTTAGTATGAGTGGTGGGCTTTGTTTCTGGTCATGGTCTTCTTGTTTTCTTTGTCAAGGTATGTTTTGGTTCTGGTTTCCCCTCTTTTCCCTTAGTTTTCCAATTGACAACATTCCCAATCAGACAATTTTGCTGGAATAGACATTGTCACACTCCCATGTGCCCCCATCCAGGTTTGGTTCTTACCACCTCCTCCCTCATCATTTGCATTGTGTTTGTGTCTCCATATGTTCTTGTTCAGGCTTCCTTCCTTGCTTATTATGCCAATTGAGCACTTATTATTGAAAAAGGTCCTTGGCCATATACCTTTAAAGGAGCAGGCACTCTCCTTACATGCCCTTATGCATTTTTCACTGTCTCTAGAGTCAGCCCAGGTGATTCTTACAGCCCAGGTCGTTCTTACAGTCCAGACACCAGACTTTCAGATGACTGAAGTTGTATGAATCCAACCCTCTTTAGTGCCTAAACTACTTCATTTAATGAAGTCTCTTGCTACTAAAGGCTCCCCTCATCAGCAATGATGTCAGCCTTTTCTGGAGTTCGTCATATTAGACACTACTTTGGGACTTGACCTTTAAAGGAGATAACAGTTGTTTTTGCATTAATTTATTGACATACTTGTTTTTCCTCTACATACAGATCCTAATATGGTCAATGCAGGAGACATGAATGGTTCGGGCAACCTGATGGATTTTCTGGATGAACCTTTCCCCGATGTTGGAACTTACGAAGATTTCCATACCATTGACTGGCTGCGGGAGAAGTCGCGAGACACTGACCGCCATCGAAAGGTAAAGTGTCAGGCCTTGATGTATCACAGTCCCTGGGTCACAGCCATCCTGGTAGTGAAAAAAACAGGGTTTTCCGAAGTTATTGCTTTATATCTTGTACGACTTGAGGAGAATGTCTAAAAAATATGAATGTGAGATGTCTTGAGTTTATAAATATGAAAGTTGCCAGTGCAACTTACTCAGCAGAGCATCTCTAAAAAAAATGATTGGGACTCTGTGGAGTAGAGAAATTGTATACACCATCTGGAACTTAGTTATTTTAAACATTGTACTCTAAATCAGTGTCAACCTGAATCAGCAACTTCTCTCTCTATATGTTTAATTTCAGATTACAAGCAAAAGTAAAGAATCCATATGGGAGTTCATCAAGAGTTTGCTGGATGCCTGGTCAGGATGGGTTGTAATGCTTCTCATAGGGCTGCTGGCAGGTACATATGTGTTAGCTTTACAGTTATGTCTGAACCATCTCATCCAAGTTGGTGCCATCCTATCTGCTTCTCTTTTTGCTTCACTGTCTCTCCACTGATATTTCAAGATAAAAAGACAGCTTTGCATCCATGCAGTTATGATCCTTTATAAACGTATCCACTTGCAAAGTCTCCTGCTGAGTGCTGGCCTAGAAAAAATGTTATTCACCAGTAGAGGGATTTTTCTATTGCTTTTGGAAATATGCATCTGAGTGCTTCACACTCAATGAGGTACTTTGACTTTCTGAATCTTTGATTTACAGAAGTCAATTTTATTGGTAGGATTTTTTTTCTTGTCACCACTTACTTTAATTCTGCAAGTAGAAAATATGATGTGGGGAAAATGTTGGTTGTGGACACTCAAAAGGAAGCTTTATAAATTGCTCTATCCACTGGGTTATCATCTTTATGTATGCATGAAGGCAAAATACTGTGTCAGACTCAGTTTCAGATCTGCTTCCAGGCTAGACAGACATTACATATTTAACAGCCTGCTCAAACTCACATGGCACATTCATTAATTTCCTCAATTGCTCCTGTCTTCTCAGTTTAGCACACTTTCCAGCTTGGAAAGCTGCACTTCTCTTACCGAGCTGAGACAGCTGACATTTTTTATGCCTTTTCAGTGACGTCAGGGTGCTCTTGTGTTATGCTGCTTGATAAAGCAGCATAATTTCCAAGGGGTGATGGGAATTTCCTGCTTAGCATCTGTCAAGTTAATATGTTTATTACAGTTGTTAGGAGCCTCAGAAATACCAGTGAAGTTCTCAAGAAAAAGTGTCACTTGCTGAAGTGACACTTTTGACAAATCGTGTTACTTTATAGAGATGTAGTTGTTTCCACAGAAGTTTTGATGGGAGGGTGACATGGGAAGAGAGTTTGCTAGACTAGTAGAGCTGCTGGACCCTGCCTGAAGGCCAGGGTTGGCCTCATCTGGGGACCCCTTGAGGGTTCTAGTGACCTCAGTAATCCCCTGTCTCATACAGAGAATGTAGTATACTTGCACACATGCCTACTTTAGTAAAAATACCTCAGAAAGTTTGATTCTGGTTTGCAATGAAACCTCATGCTGAAATCCTGAAGGTTGTCAAAAGCCAGAGTTGCTGACCTCTGCATTGCTACTAGCCAACTGAAAGCATATGCTGTTTATAGACCAGCAAGAGTCTGTTTTCTAAAAGTGCATAGGAGAATTATCTTTTCAATGCAAATTTTCAGTATTCTCATAGGGCACTGTAAAGTAAGAATATTGGCCATCATTAATGGAAGGTCAAGGGGAGGGGTAAAAGGCTAATATCTAAAATGAAGTTTAGCATTTCCTGGATTTGGAGTACTTCATTATTTTTCATTCCAGGCAGGAGGTTATGTAGAAGGGAGAATGAATTCAGTTCCTTTGGTGGGAGAAGCAGGGAGATAAACTTATGATCTATTACAGTCTCAACAGCTGTGGTGGGCATAAGAAGTTAGAAACTTGTGCTTCTGAGATGCTGAACTGTCTGCCACTTTCATTAATTTAACTTAAAGTTGCAGAAATTCAGAACCTGGGTAACTTCTAGCTCTGCTCACGTGTCTGGTGAAGCATTCACTGTTGCATTATTTCCTGGCCCTTCTCCTTATGATTTTCTTCTCTGGAATGTATGTGTAGTAAATTGCATGTAGCCTTTTCCTCCTTACGTGGATCACAAAGCATTTGACAAAAGGGATTAGATCAGCTGCAGAATTCTTAGAGGTGCTGTGGTGCCTGTGAGCTTGTTATATTAGAGAAGTAACTGTTTGTTCTTTATTATATTTACTGACTTTACTGGGGAAAAACATTCAAAAGCCTGTCTTCTTTACACCTTCTGCTACGTAGCATTAATATGCATTGCTTGGTTAAGTGTGATGTAAACTTTGAAGATTGGGGTAAATACAGGAAATGCTAAAGACCCATCAAGAGATGCAAGAGGCACAGCATTTGGTGCCCATGTCCAAAGGATAAGGATTCGTTGTTTCCTGAAACTATCAGAAAATTGGAGAAGAATTTAGAGCTTACTGCAAGACTCAGTAAGCTATGCAATCTGATGTTGCTAGCAACACAATGATTCATCATCATCTAAGGATATGGTTCATTGTTTCCATAGAAGCTTGGGAAAAATGGAAGAGAGTAAGCAAGAGTAAGGCGAGATCTTCATGGAAGAAAATAATTGGTACAGACGATGTGGTACCACTCCCTTCCGCCGCCTTTTTTTTGTGTGTGTGTGTGATCCTGTCTAGTGTATCTGTATAGGTCTTCAGATTATTTCTGTACAACAAAAATTCTTCACTGCTAGGCACCCTTGTTAGTCGGTGTGGGGACAAGTATCCTTCATGAGGGTCTGAGAAGATAAGCTTACGTGTAAGACTCTGGGAACACTAGTGGGTTTTTTCTGTTCTTTGGAATAAAAACCAGGTTCCACATGCCTGAATTATTTGAAATGTTGTTTTTTTCCCCCCCTCCTCTTTTACAGAAATTAAAAGCAGAAACTTTAGTTCTTGGACCCACCTGTGTGCCCCAGCTGCTGAGGGAAGGCGGAGCAGCCCCCACCTCTGCTTCTTAGCAGGAAGCACAAAGCTGAAAGTTTTGGAAACACAAAACCAAACCACTTTGCATTTTTCAAAGTGTTTTTTCCCCCCCCAGTATTTCAGTCCTACAGAAATGCACTAAAAAATTCTGTTCAAATCCATTACTGGTTTCCTGAAATTATAGTAATGATTATTTCTAAAAATAATGATGAATTTTGATTTCCATTGTAAATGGGAGGGGTTTGGAAAACACTAAATGACTCTTCTGTAAGTTGGTGGTTTAATTTTTCCCAGAAAATAGGGGCATAGGTACAGAATGCAGAATGCCTCTCTGTGTTCTGGCTGCTCCCAGCGTCCCTTTCCTGCTGCTCTTGTGTTTGTGGGGACCCATCTGCTTTCAGGGTGCTGGTGCTGGGGCAGGTTGTTGTTGCTGATGAGCAAATGCCCTACAAAATTAGAATTTTTAGGTTTTTGTGTCTGGCCACAGCAAGTTTACCCATGTCTGTGTCTGGTAGCCACAGGGTGTCACTGTAGCTCTGTGTAATTACTGGGGAAGGACTGAAATAAAGGTTGGTTTGATACAGGGAGGATTTGAAGGATAATTTTATTTTGCACGTCCAGATTGATAATGAATATACAAACACATCGAGAGCCCTATTCTGTTAAGTTCATTGAGTCAGAATTTGGCATCCATGTTGTCTCTGTAATGAAATCTTCCTTCTGAAAAGTTGCTGTGTTGAGACCAGAAAGGCTATAGGAAAACATAGATATCCTTCTCCTCCATTACCCTTGAAATACAGTGTGGTTTGAGCCCTGCAGCTTAGAATGTATACAGAGACTCTGCATGAAGTCCTCCTTATCTCAGCCAGATAGTTCACTTGCCTGGGGTGGGCTGCAGGATCCAGCCTGACATCGGTTATGCCTCCCCTGTTTAGCCATCAGTCAGTATGAAAATGATAATGTTTAAAATAAAAGCTTATGAGAAAGCATTGAAGATCAGACAAACTTGTTAATGCCCCCAGTTCTTTGGTATGTTTGTATTTATTGAATCATAGAATAGTTTGGTTTGGAAGGGGCCTTTAAAGGTCATCTAGTCTAACCCCACTGCAAATATGCAGAGACATCTTCATTTAGATCAGGTTGCTCTGAGCCCCATCCATCCCAACCTTGAATGTTTTCAGGGATGGGGCATCCACCTCTCTGGGCAACCTGTTCCACTGTTTCACCACCCTGATAAAAAATGTATTCCTCATATCTGGTCTAAAACAACCCTCCTTTAGGTTAAAACTGTTACTCCTTGTTCTATTGCAACAGGCCCTGCTAAAAAGTCTGGCCCCATCTTTCTTATAAGCTCCCTTTAGGTACTGGAAGACTACAATAAGGTTTCCCCAGAGACTTCTCTTCTCTAGGCTGAAAATGCTTACATTGCAGCTGCTTCCCCAAATCACTTTTTCCCGCCCCCCCACATATTAAAATTAGATATATTTTCCTTGCAACTTGATCTTTTTAATGCCACCATTTCTTTTTCTGCTTTTCTTTTCCCAGGCACATTAGCAGGAGTGATAGATTTAGCAGTGGATTGGATGACAGACCTGAAAGAGGGTGTCTGCCTGTCTGCCTTCTGGTACAGCCATGAGCAGTGCTGCTGGACGTCTAATGAAACTACATTTGATGACAGGGACAAATGTCCCCAGTGGCAGAAATGGTCTGAACTTCTTGTAAGCCAGTCTGAGGTACGAGAGTCTGATTAGCTTGGGGTCACAGCAGGCCAGGCAATGCCCTTTTCTCATACTTGCTGATGTTCCCTCCAGAGAGTTTCTTTGAAAGAGAAAGTAGTGAACTGAGCACACTCCAAAAAAAAGACATTTCCACAGGCAATCTGGTTAACTTGGAAGATATCCTGTTGTTTCAGTGTGATGGAAAGTGGAAAACTGTGAGACTGCACTCTCTTTTTATCCATATTACACCAAAAGTGTTTAATAACACGCATAACAGAATCACGAGGGAATCTGAGCTGCTTTTTCTTTTCCTCCCCTTTCAAACACAATTTTATTGGACAAAAAAAGATGTGCACTAACAAATGCATTTAAGGGGAAATTTTCAGGATTGCAGGTGGATTTTTATGTATTTAGATGCTGTGAGTAGCAGAAGGAGCTGCCTAAGAAAAGCTTGTCTATCCCTTGCAATAATTTCTCAGACATCAAGATATTTAGCTAGCACCAAAAGATGGGGAAATAATCGGTTCCCTGGGGAGTGGCCAGAGTGAAAGATTTGCAGGCATAGAGGACAGGAAGGGAAAGAGCTGATCTGGGCTGACACAAAAGTTACATTTCAAGATTTTTTTTTCCTTACGCTTTTTTCTTTTTAACTGTAGTAGTTTCAAGTACAAAGAATGCTGTTTCAAAGCAAAGCAGGTGGAAGTTTCATTTTGAAGACAGTCAAAAGAACCTTTTTTATATACCAGTTAGCAGATGGTACTTTAAAAAAAAATACAAAGAAAGACATTTTATTTTCAACCCAAGTTATTCAATGTATTGAATAATATTGATCCCTTCACAAGTCAAATTTTTGGCAGAATTACTGTATTAAATCCCTCCCTCCTCCTCATTTCTGCAGCCGACTTGAATCTGATGAAAACTGAGCATGACATGGAGGTGGGTGTCTTGGAGAGGTTTTGTCTCAGATCTTCCATCAATGTGGCCATAGTCTGGTCCTGCAGTGTCTGAGGACACCTTCATTGCCCTACAAGAGTGTCATTCATGTGCTGCTTTAGGTTTATAGTACAAGTAGTACTAGATGAGAGTGTATGCAAATAGATATAACTCAATTTTCCATAGTTCTAATTAACCATATTGGAAGTAGTGAGTGTTCTCTGTTCCTGAATATTTCCACCACATAATCAGAGGCAAAAATCTCTCAGCACAGTTGCCAGTCACAGTGTCAAGCTTCCCTTGAGCTTCCCTAGCCAGAGGTTTGCTAGGTTTACCCTGGTCTTTATCAGTAGATGATTTTGATGGTTGTGTCTTTGTGACAGTGAAATATTACCCTGGTATAAAGCTGCAGGACTGGGGATGATGCTGTGATTTAAGAGAACAAAAAGATGTGGAAGGGGAAAAAAGTGGAGACTGTTACAATTGTTATGGGATTTGTAAATCCTGTGTATGTGTTTGACATGCTGTTACTCTGGCTGGAATATATAAATTATGCATATCCTTGAGAAAATTTATTGCTTTCGTCTGCTAATTGAAACCAGCAGTCACAACTGTTGTATGCTGTGGCCTATAGAAGAGGTAGCAAGGTAGGCACTGTGAAACTTTACTCACTTTGTATTCAAATTTTGCTTCTCACTGGTGTACTGTCACAGTAGGGGGGAAAAAAAAAGTTCATCTTGGCTTAGTTTTAGGCTCTTTCTAAGAACAAATGTGCCTCTAAAGTCTGTGAGTTCCTGGCTGCAATGGCCTGATGGATGCTGTAAATATTAGTAACATAGCTGTCTGTTACTGTTACACTGAAATCCCAAGCAAAGCCCAACAAAAATACAAATATAGAAAGTAGAAATTCAGTTTCATAGAAAAAGGCTTACGGTATAGGCAAGTTTTACATTATATGGTTCTTGTAGCAGTAGAGAATTCTAGTAGGTATCAAAATACACTGAACTTGACTGAGTGTCAGATTAATTTTGCCTTCTTTTTTTTTAATTTTATTTTATGTTGTTTCACTTTGTGCCTGACATTTATGTAACAGCCCTGTAAAACAACAGTGTGCATTAGAGCACATTTTAGGCAAAAAGTATTTGGAACAGTTTCCCTAAAGGTATTCTGATCAGACATGTCTTGTATTTTTATGCATGACTGTGATTCTTTCTCATCATAGCCAATTAAATTTGACATTTTGAGGACTGAGATTTAGATCAGTTCTTCCTTGTGGTTTTGCCAATTTATGGCTGTGATAAACCCTGTACATATGTTTTCACTGAGAATTGTGACATTTCCTGTGGCATGTCTTGAAAAATATTTCCATTCTAGTGCTCCTATTAAATAAGCCCAAAGCAGAGGCTTGATATAAATTATTATGGAAAACATAATAGCACACTAGACACCTACCAGGCTATGTTTTCTTCCCTAATCACTGTTTTGTAGGCCAATTATATGGTTCATCTCTCTGGTCCTGAACTTCCAAAGAGCAGGTGAAGAGAGTTTTTTGATGTGAGAAATTTTCAAAACCTCGAATACACTGGCAGACCGAAAGGTCATCAGATGTCATTCACTTCAGTTAGATCTCTAGCTAGTATTGGGTGATCTGGACCTTCCCTGTTCTGCAGATCCACTTGGTCCCAACCCCAGCTTTACTAGAGCTGAGGGTCTCATTTTTGATGCCTTACACCTGTCCTGGGTAGAGGAAAGGACCACATGTTTTCCACAGATCATAACACTGGGTCCAGCAGTGGACTATATTCCCATCCCACGGCTTCTGGATCTCCAGTCATGAAGCTGAGACCTGCAAGACGAGGAGGTCTCTCTGTACCTGGAACCCAGTTCTCAAGTTTGCTGCCTTGAATCTGCTGTAACATCCACAGGAAGGAGTCTGAAAACTGTGAGATCCCCCAGAGAGTCAGGGTAGAGCTGTGGGCCTCTGGAGAAAACATGTATTGGATGGCATCCTGAGGGGTGTGGTTTCTTTCAGTATTCTGAGTTTGTGAGGATTATTTTCAATTGTGTTCCACCTAAACTTGACTGACACCAGATCTGAAATATTGCTCGGTCTTGCAAACTAAGATACAAAATTTTGCTCAGTTTCTCTACTTGCTTCATTACTATTGCTTCCAGGGCAAGTCTTTCGAGCCACTGGTGGGAAAGGTCTTAGCAGGATCACCTCTCCTGGTGAGCTGCTTTGGTCTCTGATTGCACTGAACATGCTTAAGACTTCAACTGATCCAGGGCCTTAGTAATGGCACATAATGGAAGAGAAATGAGCCATTTGCTCTACTGAGTTACTGCTTCTTCACTTCCCAAAGGTTTTCATATTATTAATCATTAGAAACTGCTGCAGCTGACCCTGCAGAATGCCAGATATCTGGAAAATGTAACAATGAAAGTTGTCCCAAGGGATAAGGTTGAACTGGCCATACAGACTCTTGGGGGGTCCTGCCACAGCACTGTAGGTGTATATGTGATTGCAGTAACGAGCTGACATAGTTTTCTTATGACTTCTGAGTTGTGAAAGAAGAAGAAGTAAAAAGAAACAAAGTTAATTTGACTCCAGTGAATTTAGAGGTAAAACTACGATTTTTGCTCGACATAGTAGGGCCAAATAGTTGTAATGGTATTGGCCTTCTTTGGAGGTACTCCAGGCTCACACTGACAGGAGGATTTTGCCCTGAGGCAAGATTGGATATCTTGGAGTTTTCTGTAGAGGAAGAGTAAATATTGTCATAGCTGTTTGTAATTGAAAGCACTAGGAGAAGACATTCATGAGACTGTCTTCAGCTGTAGCAACAAAGATCCATGGTTACTACAGCTGAATGTCAATCACTGCAAGTGTGGGATCCGTGACTGTTTAGTCTCAGGGCATTGGGGGTTAGCACTATATTGCTCTTCTGCTGTTATCAGCAAAACCAGCTGCTAACTTCAGCAACCACAAGAGAACCTTAACAAATTGCACTTCTTTCAAATATACCCCTAAGGATAAGGGCAGTGATTTCCTGACTGTATTTTCATTTGAACAGACCTGGAAAGTGAAACTAGCAAACATCCATGCTGTTAGAGATTGATTCCTTGTAGGCTTGAAAACAGGGAGACTTCTCAGCTCTAGGTTTTTTGATTGGGAGCAGGGCTTGGCCAGCTCTGTTAACTGAAGACACGATACAACTGATTAATGTCCATTTTCCTACTTGATTTATCATAATGTTGATATCCAGGCTGCTGCCCTGTAGAGCAAAGATAGGGGCCCTGATGTTCTTGAGCAGTTGGAATTGCATCCGGTAGGAAGAGTTCACTTAGAGGTGAAGGTTTCATACCAATTTATGCACTGAGGTTCATCTTGGGTTTTTTTCTGTAGTGTCGTGTTGCTAGAGATATTATTTGAAGACTTAAGCTCCTTGTATCAATTTGATGGCTCTGACTAGATTCACTTTTATCTGTGTAGGTGTGGTTTTTGAAATTAATCTAAAAAAATTATGCATGTGAAAAGGAGGTATTCTAAGGCAGATTTTTAATGAAAGTTTCGACTTGACCAAAGGAGACAGGTGGAAAGCCTGAAGGTCACTGTTGACTGTGCTTTCACTATGGCACTGCACAGTCAACTGTTGTTAATGATCATTGGCATTTCCATTCTGTCAGAAAAGTAAAGCTATTCAGTTTGAAGACATGCTGATTCTTGGTTGGAATGCTTTTAAAATATCAGGGCAAAAATGACGGAGGTGTGTCTGAGTGGGTTCTGCCAAACGGTGGCATTTTCAATTTTTTTTCAACCCTATCACAGATAGCATCATATAGAAGGAAAGAATTTATTTATGGTTTTATCTTTTCCATTTGTGAACTGAACTGGCTAATGATATACACAGGGGTCTTGTTTGAAAGGATTAACATCTGCATGGAGAGCTGACCTTTGAATACCAGCCCTCAGAAAAAGGTGTATCAGGGTTTCATCCCCTGTCCCCCACTATGAGATGTACACAGCAGATTCCTTCATTAGGTGCCTTTTTATTACCAGTTGCTTTTGCCCTTATAACATATCTGTTTGATGTTTTGGAACTTTTTGTACGTTAGTTTAATTTTTTAGTGCTTGAAAGATGCTCATTTTAAGGTGTTTGGGGCCCTTGCAAACAGGCTGTATGAATTGGGTTAAGTATATATTAGTATGCTTCTTTCCATGAGTGATAAAATTGTTGGAGTATATAAAGTTATTTGTCCTCCCAGAGAAAAAAGTAGCAGTTAGCATGTGAATGAAAAAATCGGGCTCTGTGCCATCATGATCCCTAGTAGAAGTGTAAGATTTGCCAACCTGCATTTGTCTAACAGTATTTGTTACTGTTATTTTTCTAGGGTGCGAGTGCTTACATTCTAAACTATTTTCTGTACATTATGTGGGCTCTATGTTTTGCTTTCCTGGCAGTCTCTCTGGTCAGAGTGTTTGCTCCTTATGCCTGTGGCTCTGGAATCCCAGAGGTGAGTTTCTCCTTGTGCATGAATATCCAAGTATCAAACAGAACAAAAAATTTAAAATTTACCACCTTTCCCCGTTCTAGAACTGTAGAATGACATAGCATAGAAACAAGAAAATTTTCTTTCCAGCTCACCTGCTTTCATTCTTTTGTCTGTGCTTTTATGGTGCTTATCTAAATTTTTCGTAGTATAAAATGTTCACGTGTCACTGTGACAGATTCATGCACATACTTGTTCATTGCCAGAGCTTGAATTAAAAATTGGCGTCTCCAAGAGACACATACGCACTAGAATATTCTAGTCACTAGAATATTGGATGTAATTGCTTGGGTCAGTTACAAAACCGGTTATTTTCTCGGCTATACTCTGAATAAAAAGAAAAATAAACAGGGAGGTTTACAAAACTAAGGTTTCCTAAGATACTGAAGACGCCCATCATTTGAGATACCTAAAAAGTGTCTGGTCCACATCTTGTGCAAATTCTGTCTCTGTACACATTATGACAGCACTATAGCAGCCAAAATACCTAACTGATTTTCAATATTTTACATATTGAGCCTTAGTCCATATTTAAGCTGTTAAAATGAAGAACCCTGTAATTCAATCAGCAGAGCTACTCAAAATCTTTGAAATCAGAGCAGTCTTCTGTAAAAGTACTATGGAACCACTGGAATTATTATTTAGGAACCTGGCAGACAGAATGAACAGCCCAAAATTTAGAAATCTTGGCATACTTTTGTTCTTGATCTCTAAGAGAAGCATCCAAATGTTCCAAGAAAACCTACCACAAATAATTTGAAATATTTAAATAATTTCCATGCTTCAAAGTAGTCATGTGTGTCTTTTTTACATGTTTGATGTATCTGTGGTTTTAAAAAGTTAACTGTAAAGCTAGTTTCCATGTGGTAAATCCCTTGTGTGAGGTGATGCTCAGCTCCAGCCCATTTTCAGGCCTGGAGTCCAAACCTAAATCCCACCCTGCTGCCTGTGTGGCATGCACATGCACTGTGCTCTCTCCTAGCTATTCACATGCAAAATTAAGAGAAAATATGTAAAAATAAGATCTTTTGGACTTTCTCATTTCATTGTACTTGCATGCTTTTATGATACAGCAATTCAAGATGTTTAGAACATTTTTTTCTGTTTTAACTGGAAAAAGTCTGTGATTGTTTATTTGCTTTTTTTCCTGCTTTGTTAAAGTTGAATCTAGTTTAACGCTGATCTTTTAAGCCAAGGAGATGTGTAAGAGTTTCATATTTCTATTGATCTCTGTAAGAGTTCTTACCAAGTGTTATGAGGACCACCCATAAAAGCAGTAAAAGTGTGGTCTGCTTAACCCCTGCTCAGATATCTCTGTGGAAAAGCTGCCCTACCTGATTTCTTTCTCTCCAGAACTGTCTCTGTTCAAGCAGTTTGCAACATTTTAAACTCCTCTGGAGTTTTAATTCCATTTGAAAGTTCAGAGTAGAAAAGATTTCCTTGTCTTTTCAACATGTTCTTCCTGCTTTCCAGATAAAAACCATCTTGAGTGGGTTCATTATTAGGGGCTACCTGGGAAAATGGACACTTTTAATCAAAACAGTCACCTTGGTTCTGGTGGTATCTTCAGGCCTCAGCCTTGGGAAAGAGGGGCCGTTAGTCCATGTGGCCTGTTGCTGTGGAAACTTCTTCAGCAGCCTTTTCTCAAAGTACAGCAAGAATGAAGGAAAGAGAAGAGAGGTGAGGTTGGCTCACATAATCTCTAATTTCCCTGTCTGGTTACTCTGGGTTTCAAAGGACTCATGCCTTGTATGTAAACATTTGCTTTGTAGGTTCTTTCAGCTGCAGCTGCTGCAGGAGTTTCTGTTGCCTTTGGGGCTCCAATTGGAGGCGTGCTTTTTAGTCTGGAAGAGGTGAGACCCTGAGGTTCACGCACTTCAATAAGTATATGTTAATTTGATATCTTTTTCTAAGATTACTCTTTATTTTTCAAGTATTTATATGCGTATTTTTTCTTCTACAGGAAAAATAATCTTTGATTTCTAATAATAAGAACTAACTAGGTATTTTAGCCTAATTTGAGTAGCAGAGCAGCATTGGCTTTTTGGAAACAAATTAGATGATTCAATTTGGAAATGTAGCCTTGGGCTGAGGTTTCACCAGTTTTCAGCTTGCGCGTGCATGGGCCAAACTATCAAGCATCCATTTTGTACTCTCTAGACAGCAACTCTGGATTTAGATTTATTGATTTTTAACTAGTTGCTGCTCCCTGTCTGAAATCTGAAAATGCCTTTTCTGATACCTTTGTGAACATGTTCTGGCTGTGGTAAGGACTAGTGCTCCCAGTAAAAGTCAAATGAAACAGATGGTTATGGCGGTTAAGGAAATGCCCTCTGTCACTCTCAGTGAAATGTTTACTGTCTCTGCTTGGTTTTAGGTCAGCTACTACTTTCCTCTGAAAACCCTCTGGAGGTCATTTTTTGCTGCTCTTGTGGCTGCCTTCACACTGAGGTCTATCAATCCTTTTGGGAACAGCCGACTGGTTCTGTTCTACGTGGAGTACCACACCCCCTGGTACATGGCCGAGCTCTTCCCCTTCATCCTGCTCGGTGTCTTTGGGGGCCTCTGGGGCACCCTCTTTATCCGATGCAACATTGCCTGGTGCAGGAGGCGAAAAACCACCAGACTTGGGAAATACCCAGTCCTGGAGGTCATAGTGATTACAGCCATCACTGCCATCATCGCCTACCCCAACCCCTACACCCGGAGGAGCACCAGCGAGCTCATCTCGGAGCTCTTCAACGACTGCGGTGCCCTGGAGTCCTCGCAGCTCTGCGACTACATCAATGACCCAAACATGACCCGGCCAGTGGATGACATTCCTGACAGACCTGCCGGCCCTGGAGTCTACTCCGCCATGTGGCAGCTCGCCTTGGCTTTGGTGTTTAAAATTGTCATCACGATATTCACTTTTGGCATGAAGGTAAATCGGGGACAAGTGCGGAAGCTGTCGTGAGCACGAGGCACAGATGGGTTGCTGTTGGCAGCTGTGGTCTGTCTGGCAAGGCTTGCAGGATTCTGACCTACCCCCAGCCACGTGAGTGTTGCTGGGACACTGTTGGCTCACCTGCCTGCCAGCACCTTGCTCCCCTGTTGCAGCAGAGAGATGAGCCCTGCTTTTCCACCTTCTAGTTGTCTGCACTTTATTAAGTGAAGAAGAAATCTGTATGGGAATTTAAATCCACTGCTGCCAATAAGTAAATTCAAGATGATTCCCACTGCAGCTGTTTTTTAGCTCTCTCATGGATATGGACTATTTATATTATTATTTGTCTCATTGGATTAATGTCTTAATGTGTCTCAAGATAGCTATGCCCAGGGAAGTAATAATTTTAAATTTACTGTTTCATACATTTAAAACATAACAAAAATATGAAAGTATCTGAAAAGGTCTATTTTTGAATCTTGTTAAGCACTGTAGCTTGGAAAAAAGAGGGAATGAATGGGAGAACTAATGGACATATGATTTGATTATTCTGGATTTGCAACTTTTTCTTTCAACAACTCCTCCTCCCCCTAAATGAGTGATGAAACGTGCAAGAACAATTTATCTAATCTTTCAATATATATCAAGCTGTTTGTGGTGAGCTCTATATATCTGATTGCTAGGGCCTATAAAAACCACATATCTATCTGTCTACAGCTCCCATTATCTGAGCATTTAGTTTTGGATCTGATGGCAGTAGATGATGGGCAGTTTTTCTGGGTTATACACTGTATTTTATACCATGCTCAAAGCTAAAATATCTCATCTTTCTCTTAAACACTACACTCGAACTGTGGATCCGACTTTTAGCTCTTCACTCTAGAGACAGATTTATGGCTGGCAGCCAGTTATTATACTTGTTAATTTAAAAACTGTGGTTGTCCATTTGACGTGTAGTTCTTTATTTATCCTATATATTTAAAATTTGTTAAAAGCATTTGACAGTTTCAAGTATTTTGTAAAAAACCAAACAAAATATCTTTACCCATTAAATCTAGGAGACTCAATCCATCTGTATTAGCAAAGTTAACAAAAAAATTTAGCAAATTAACACAATATATTGGGGGATATAGCATGTGCTGTTGTCAGCTCTAATGCCTCTGGGCCATGCTGAGGTGGTTAGTTCTCTAGAAGGCTCAAGATATATGTTCAGACTTAAAAAGGTATAACAACTTTTCCTCTCTAAAAACCCCCCAAAACTCCATGCAAGCCTTTGTCACAGATCTGAGTTACCTTCACCAGGAAATATAACTCCAACTTGAAGGTACACCTGCCATCTAAGAGGAAATGCACTTAGTCAAAGCAAAGTGAATTTTAACTTCCTTTTTTTTTTTCCTCCTTCTCATTTCAATATGGTAGTTTAATGATTTGTAACTCGTCTGTATAGCAGATGACAAAGTAATGATTCATAGAACTTCTGGAAAACAGATAGCAAACTGAGATGAAGAAATAGCTATCTCTGAGCAGTCAGCCTCTTTTCTCTGAATTTTTATTCTACATTTGGCATTTAATTTAAAATCTAGTCTGATTTAGCCTGAGAAAGTAGTAATAAAACCATAAAGTTCTCCATCTGATAGAGGGTGAAATCAAGAGGTTATTTTCGGTTAAGCTGTTTCTTAAGCCTGTGACAGCAGCTCCTGACTTCCTGCTGACAAAGAAAGGCAAAGCCAGGTGTGTCTTGACTTCAAAAGCAGACTGTTATTCAGAAATACCATTTATCTCACAAATTCAGTGTGATGCAGCAGGCAGGATTGAAAATTACTTTAAAAATACATTAACATTTTATAAAGCTATTAATATACATGTAACCACATAAACTCAGTCACTGCAGAAACCTGTGTCAGACCAGGGGGATCAGCACTGTAGGCTGCCATGAGGCTATGGCCTTCTGAGTCAGCATTTAATTAGGAAACTTGGTTTTCTGACTGATAATAAAAAACTGTTTGATACTAGTCGTTTTTGTCAGGGTGGTCATGTGTCTGTATTTCATTCCAGATCCCTTCAGGCCTTTTCATTCCCAGCATGGCTGTTGGAGCCATGGCTGGCAGGATGGTTGGGATTGGAGTAGAGCAGCTGGCATATCACCATCATGACTGGATCATTTTCAGGAACTGGTGCAGGCCTGGAGCAGACTGTGTCACCCCGGGACTTTATGCGATGGTGGGAGCTGCAGCTTGCTTGGGTACAGTACCTGCTGATCACTGCTTTGTGCATGAATAACACTGGTGTTTGGGGACATACAAGTTGCTCAGGAGGGCTTTGTGTTCCTGTTAGGTGCCATGCTGGCATTTCTGATATAACAGAGGTTGAAATCAAGATGTAATGGGCTAAAGAATGGGCAGCTGCCTCTAATGGTTGCTCTAATGATCTGCCAGGTAGTCAACAACAGAGAGGCTTGCAGTCACCAATGCCTACGTCTTGTAATATGCCAAAAAGCACAGAAAAGGAAAGAAAAAAAAGTAAAAGTTAGGCTGCAGGTTTCCACATAGGACTATTTTTGCTTAGATTTTTTCCTTTTGATGTAATGAAATTCACTGTAACTGGACTAAAGCTACTTCTTGTTCAGATTATACTTGCTCTCAGTGCAGGGAAAAAACTTCCCAGTTCTTGCCAAATTTTAAGCTACACAGAGGTAAAGATTCTGGATCTTATTTTGGCTGTGTGTCATGCTGTGGTCAACTGAGCTGTATTTTGGTTTTTGTTTTGACCATAAGCCAATATCGAATTACACTCAATTAATAGGATTTATTGGATATAACAGCAATGATCTGTTAATGATTAAAACAAGATCATTGAATAATACACCATATATCAAATTTCTAGCCATAGATGGAAGAGGAATGTTACAAGCATACCATCTGAACATTTTTTTTTCCCTGATCATATCTTTCCTCTTCTGTACTTGTATATTCTGTCTCCTGTTGCTGTTATTGATATCATCAGCAGCTGCTGGAAAAGTAGTTGGTTGGCATAATACAGGATTTATGTGATTGGGTAGGTTTGAAATGAAAGATGTATTCAAGGAAGAGCTGGAAAATTTTCAGATTTGGACACTCATATTAGAAAAGCAGGATTATTGTGCCATCAGTTATAGAGGAAGGAAGGGTGGGATTTGCTCGAAAATTTAATGTCTGTAATGTAGACGTCAGCATCTGAGCTAGTTGTGTTGATACCCTTCACAGTCAAAACAGAATAATTATATAGTGGAAAGATTGGCAATTCACATCTAAAACTAGGCAAATGAACAGATGAATTTGTCCACAGAAAGGCCTGTTTTTCTCCAGAGATTATAATGGCAATCTGGATCATCCCGTTGGACGTGAACACCTACAGCTGTGTAGGCATACTACAATATCCAGAATTAATCTTATTGTCAAAACAAGTAAAATGCTCCCTCTTCTTGCTAAATGATCTTAATGTTCATGAAACAAATAATACACAAAAATTTTGCTCTGATATGCCAGTTGATCTGCTAGTCAGTGTAGGAAGATAGAATCACAGAATATGCTGAGTTGGAAGGATCAGGATCATCAAGTATAACTCCTGGCCCTGTACAGGACACCCCAAGAATCCCACCAGGTGCCTGAGAAGGTTGTCCAAACTCAGACAGGCTTGGTGTTGTGACCACTTCCCTGGGGAGCCTGTTCCAGTCTTCAGCCATCTTTTGGGTGAAAAACCTTTTCCTGATACCCAGCCTAAACCTCCCCTGACTCAGCTTTATGACATTTCCTCAAGTTCTGTCACTGGTCATGACATTGAAGAGATCAGTGTCTTCCCCTCTTCCCCTTATGAGGAAGTTGTAGCTGCAGTGAAGTGTCCCTTCAGTCTACTCTTCTCCAGGCTGAACAGATCAAGTGCCCTCAGCTGCTCCTCACACAGCTTCCCCTCAAGGCCCTTCACCATCTTCATTGCCCTCCTTTGGACACTATCTAATATCATAATGTTTTTTTTATATTGTGTTGCCCAAAGCTGCACATAGTACTCAGTGTGAGTTTGCAATAGTTTCCTCTTATAAAAGGTCCAAACTAAGGTGCAGTGATTTTAATAGTATGATGAGACATGCAGCTGAATGGTCACAACTTGTACTTAGGCCCAGAACTTGTCTTGCCTACAGTAAGAGATATGGAGTAAGTATTAAATGATCCTTACTCTGGTATCTGCTCACAGCTTTTCAGAGTCAGAAGTTTAAGGCATTCCTCAGATGAAAGTCATATCCAGATCATCGTGTAAAGTAATCAACAATCTAATTTTCCTGTATGCTGCTAGATGAAAAGCATCTTTTAATGACCTGTTTCTGATTTCTCCCATCTAAAATGGTACTGTATTTTGAGGCCTAAAAATACCAGATTTATTACATTTACCTTTTGAACAGAGGCAAAGAAATGTTACCTAATAATTCAGTGATATATACACACTTGTCCACAATTATGTGATTATTTTTATCCTTTAATGTAAACTGAAGGAGCAAGGAGGCTGCTTATGAAATTAATACAGAAAGACTAGATTGAAAAATACAGCTATGTCTATGGCTACATGCCTAGATGGCCTCAAACCAAGTTGTACACAGTTCAGACTGTATTACTACAGCGATATGAAAAGCTGGGATTTAAGCTATAACTCTTGCAGTGGCCCTAAGCTATTCTAATGTAGGATTTTGTAACCATGTCATGCCCAAAGGCAGTGCTTGGCTTTCTCTTTAGTTTGAATGCAATATATAGGCCAGTGTGAAGGCTACCTCTCCACGCTCCAAATGCCTCACCCATGGTACTTACCTGATTCTTAGAGTCATTTTGGAGGGCTAATGGCATGGCTAAATTTTAGTTTCTCAAGTATCCATTATAGCTGATTTTTTTGGCATCCTTTCTGGTTTAAAAACTCTGTCTTTTAGCATTCATTTTTTGCTTTTCGATGTTAGCATCTTTGGCATGAGCAAGTTCACTCAACCTTTTTGATGAAAATTGCAGTAGGTGAAAAGTATCTTTCTTCAGTGAAATAAGCCCCAAAATACTTTACAAAGTGTAAGGGCAAAGTACTCAGCATGAATAATTACCTGCCTTTTCAAGTGTAAGACTCAAAAATATAAATGAGTTGCTTAGTATGTATACCAGCACTGAGAGAAACTTGACTCTTTTCCTTGTTGGCAGGTGGTGTTACTCGAATGACAGTCTCTCTGGTGGTGATTATGTTTGAGCTAACAGGAGGCCTGGAGTACATTGTACCTCTCATGGCTGCAGCTGTCACAAGCAAGTGGGTGGCAGACGCCTTTGGAAAAGAAGGGATCTATGAAGCTCACATTCATCTGAATGGCTACCCATTTCTGGATGTGAAGGATGAATTCACCCACCGAACCCTGGCAACTGATGTGATGAGACCAAGACGTGGTGAAGCTCCACTCTCTGTTCTGACACAGGACAGCATGACAGTGGAGGATGTTGAGACACTTATCAAAGAGACTGACTACAATGGCTTTCCAGTAGTGGTTTCAAAAGACTCAGAGAGACTTATTGGATTTGCACAGAGACGAGAGCTGATTCTTGCAATAAGTGAGTACAGCATCTGTGTGCAGAAGTTTGATTTTGAAAGGAGTTTTTGTAGGGTAGGATGTTCAGTGTTGTTCACCTTGAAGAACAGATAAATAAGAACCAAACATAACTTCTTCTCTAATCTGGCATTTACTAGTTGCTAGGACCTGGAAGCTGGAAGCTTTTCTGTTGCATCATACTGCCTGGTAGAATTCTGTGGGCTTGACCTTTGTAGGCTTAATTTTGCTGTCACTCAAAACAGTGCAATACAGTTCTGCTAGAGGCAACAGAGAAACTCAACTCACATGCCAAGAATTTTTGTCAGAACCAGATCAAAACTCAGTGTAATGCTGAACTTCCTGCAGTCTCCATGGGCTGTCAGAAGAACTTGGGGCAGTCATGAACATTTGTCATGCTGTGATGAAATACGTGTCTCTGTGCTTCTTTCTGTTGCACTGTCTCAGTTTTTCTCACATGCAGGCCCTTAACTCTGTAGGTGGAAAGCTTTCCAGTGGAGAATACTGTTTGGTAAAGATCACTGAGTTTTGTCTAGCATTCAGCAGATAGCTGGCTGGTTGCCTGAAAGCACAAATCCAGGTCATCAAAGGTTTTGGCCCATCAGGTCCTTTCCTCATCAGTCTGATGGCTAAGAGGGGATGATTGAAAAACAGGTATATTGAGTGAAAGCAAGTTTTCCCACCTTTCCCATTGCCAAGGCATCCAGAACTGCAGTGATCTGCAAGGCTGGCAAATCAACCCCACCATCTGCTCCCAATTCTGGCAGTCCTGTGGCATTGAGGGCCAGCTGGGCAGCCAGGCAAGCTGCTGTCTGGGCATGGTTGCCTTGTACTTTGCAGGGGAGTGGGAGGTCTGGCGTATCCAAATCTTGACTTGGAATTATTCTTCTCTGCCTGGGCTTGTTTCATCCTTCTGCTCCAGGCACCTTTAAAAAAGCTGTTTCAGATGGAAATTCCCACATTTTTTGGACAAAAAGATTCATAAATGGAAATTTAGGGTGATGTTTGAAGGTCACTTTCCAGCTTGCTTCTCAAAAAGCTAAATAAAATTTGAAATAACAGTGCTCTTTAAGGATGCAGTTTTTTTACTGTGTACTTATTTTCATGTCCTGGATGAAAAAAAGACTCAGTCTAAGTCAGTAGGCCTAATACTTATATTAATTTATTTAAGGGCATTCAACTGATACTTGATTCCCCTCTTCTCATAGCATAAAGTCATCAATACTACATGCAGAAGCAGAAAAGAGATGACAGGGCCCAGTTTTCTCCCCTTAAAATGTAGTGCAGAATTTTCTTCAGTAAAAAACTCTAGGTTTTTTCCCTTCTGTGTTGCAAGTTGTCATTTAAGTTACAGAAGACAATAGTTTATGAACTGAATTAATTTTGCATTTAGTTGTATCACTAATTTCTCAAAATGTGGGAGGGCAGAACAGGCTTTACTGCCACTTCTACAGCTTCTCTGATGGCAGAATTGTAATTTAACTTCCAAGGAGTGTGGGAATCTAATTTTTTTCATTAAAAGCCCACTATCACTTATTGCTCCTTCCCTCTTCTTTCAAAAACGAGCAAAAAAAGTCTCCACAAATCCTCTGTATACCAATCTCAGTGTAAGAGGATTTTAAAGACACCTAAATGGAAGTCCAAGACTGCAAGCTGAAATGCTTAGAGGGCTAATCTTCTTTGGTAGTAACAAAAGCTGCCGTGTGTAGCCAAGCTAGGAAAGCATCTGAAGTTTTACCAAATGTGTAAATACCAAGAGTTGATAGCATTTGTAAAATAAATAGTTTGTATTTTATCCTGCCTTTTTTAGTGAATGTGAAATAAATGTCTTCTCTGTTCCTCTATGAGATGTAAAAAACCTTAATTGGAGGCATTTAGCATACCCTGGGTCTGCCTTTTACACTAGTCAGCCTTATAATGGCTGTGACACTTGCTGCTATTCTAAGTTAATAGCCTTTTGCATCTCCTTTATGGGAGGGTGTGTCAGTGGGAAAATTGCATGGAGCGAATATGCAGAGCCCTCACTTTAAAACCAGAAAGATCAGATTCTCTCTGAAGCCAGTCAGAAAAGTTTGAACTCCAGAGGCACTGTACAAAAGGCAGATCCTTGGACAATAGCCAGGTGGCCCATATAACATGCTTTTCCCACCATGGACTTGAGAGAACAACATAGCTGATATAGGCTGTGAAATGTGAACTCCTGAATATGAGAGGCCGTTTCACTTTTGGGAGAACTAATTCACTCTCTGTGACAAGGGCCTTCTGCATAGATTACCCTCTAAAACTAGACATTGTCATCCATTTGCTTTTCTCTTTCTGTTAATCTGTATCTGTTTTTCTTACCCACTGACTGCAAAAATGTTCTGTTCTTCTGTTTTACCTTTACTCCTACTCCTCATCCAGTGAGACTACATACAAAATCCACAATTTTTCAGATGCCACTGAATTTACTGCATAGTACTACATCATTCAAATTTCTCCAGAGAGATGTTTGACATGGAAGAGTGAAATCATGGCTTTGGCTAATCACTGTTGTTCAGGGTCATTGCTGCCTTGGGAACAGCAGTGTGGTAACCGAAGTGCTTGGCCCTGTTTATTTGGGTGCAGCTTTGGGAAGGAAATACCTAGCTGTCAAAGGTTTTTATCAAAGGGTGGGAGTTACCTTCAGTTTGATTAATGTTACCTCTTGGCACAGATCATATATCAGAGAAGTATGCGGGCATATTCACACTTGAAGTTAGATGTATGAATTGAAGCAAGCTGAGACAAAGCTAGAATCGTTCATATAAATTGCAATAGAGCTTGTAATATGTGGGGTGAGAAGGTTGAAAATCATATACTGCACTAATATTAGGTTTGAGCCAGAACTGCTCCAGTTCCAGAAATATTACAAGACAATGATCATTAAATGTAAAAAAAAATTGCAGCTGGAACATGTTGGAAATCATTACTGTCTACACAAGTCACAGGAGCAGGTTTCTGCACTTTGATTGATGGCAGTGAGCTCCAAAAATATATACATACACTTCGAGTTTGCTGCTTTGCTGTATCTCTCAAGAACAGAAGAAACCTATATTAATCAAAGATAATAATTCTAACTATTTTAAAGAATTTATACCAAAAAAAAAAAGGAGACATATTTAAACCTCTGAGCCAAACACACAGTATGCTTATTCTGGGGAGAAAGTAGTTGTCTGTCATTTGGAAATCTGTAAATCTGTATCATATGTAATTTATGACCTGTAAGTATTGAGCAGAAATGAGGTAAATACTACAAAGAAAATAAACTACTTCAATGCTAAGAATTCTTCTTGGAGCATACTTTAAAGCAAAGGTTTATATGGATTATGTGAACTCCAGATGTGGTGTGATGTTCACTCTGTAGTTTGATCAAAGTATTAATGACAGCTTTTGAACTTTTACAAGTGATCAAATATGTGCTGTGGAGAAAAATGTATCAAACTCATTTATCCCTATATTTTTTTCCTCCCTTTACTATTTTCCTTTAAGTAAGATGGTATTTTTTTTTCCCTTTTAAAACCTAGATATGCAAACTCTATTTATGGAATTAAGAGTAAACCCACAAAATTTACTTGCATGCCAGACAGGTGTGCTGGTCCAGAACAATACCCACACTGCCCCTGAATCCTTAGGGTGTGCATTTGTCTTTCCCTAGCTTTGCATTCATAAAGTCCACATTTTCCCAACTCCACCAACAAGTTTTTTTCTAAGCCAGCTAGGACCATACACAGCTGTTGACTCCACTCCTGCAGGCATATAATCTGTTGTGATTCTCACAATGGAGGAAATTACATACAGTCATTTGCATTTGACAGAATATGGGTTAGTGATGTTTGTGAATGCAATGAGCTGCATATTGTTATGAAAAAGCATTATCTCAACCAAGGAAAAGAACGTGTCTGTAAAAATACCACGTGCTTCAAGGGAGCAGCAGACTCTCAAGGAAATTCAAGTTTGCTCAGTAAACCCCAACTTCTGACACTTCACTATGTTAAAGACAAAACCAAACTACTACATTTGCTTTCCAAAGGAGGATTTTTTTGTTTGTTATCAAGTGTAATTCACTGTCTGCATCTGTCTTTTTGTTGTACAGAAAATGCAAGACAGCGTCAGGATGGGGTGGTGAGCAACTCCATCGTGTACTTCACTGAAGACCCCCCAGAACTGCCACCCAACAGTCCCCATCCACTGAAACTGCGTCGTATTCTCAACCTGAGCCCTTTCACTGTCACTGACCACACACCAATGGAGACTGTGGTAGATATTTTCCGAAAGCTTGGACTCCGGCAGTGTCTTGTCACTCGCAGTGGGTAAGTAGTTGCTGAGACAAGCACACTTAGAGAATCTGAGGAGATCTTCTTCAGCATTAACAAAACCACCATTGTTCCTGTTTAAAGGCAAGTATGGATGGTAGCTACCATTCATTCACCACCTCCGAGACAGTCAAGTGAATATTTTAATTTTGTTTTATTTTGTGAATGGAAGAATAAGGGAACCTTGCCCAGAGTTTCTCCAAGGCAGCAAAAGCAGTCAGACTCAGAACCAAAATGGTGCTTGCTGGGTGTTACGTTTTATTCTGTTCTCCCAAATCCTTGGTGTATTGTCATTTAAATAAGGTAAATAGAAATACAAAATAAACTGTTCCGACTCCCACTAGAATTCAGTTTTCAATAGAGGCATGTCTGACTAGTAGTATTGTTTGCAAAGAATGTACTTGTTTCTAGACATCCAGCTAGATTAGATGCTTGTGAAGACTGTGATAAAGGTGTCACTGATAAAAAATTAATCTTTATTTATCCAATAAAGCTTGCTTTATTGGATAATGGAAAGTGGTATAAACCAAAGGTCCTCAAAAAAAACAACTGAAGGAGGTGGGCAAACATGAAATTAGCAGACTAAAAAGCTGCACCATGTGGGCTAAAAATAACATCCCATAGGTCCAATGGGATTTGAGATATTTGGGCATTCCAGGATCTAATAGTAAGAAAAAACTTTAGAACAGGATAGGCATCATTTTCAAATGTGGAAGACTAAATTTTATTCTTCTGTTAAACAGACTTTTTGTTGTGCAAAAATATTGTATATCAGTTGTTATTATCAATGCAGTGTCCTCATCATTAAGACAATAAGAACATTATTGGGACACAGATTTAGATCCCAATTTTAGGTACCTGGATTTGGAAATTTTGATCTTGAGTTTTGTTATTTACATGAAATGAAATATGGAAAAACTATAACAATTACATTATTTCAAAATTCAGTGCCTAATGGTCTTCAAGGACTGGAAGCAGTAGCCCTTGAATACTGAGGGTTATGAAATTTTTGACTCTTGGAACGAGACTTCCTGTAGGCCTCATCTTTCTTGACAGATACAGTTCATTTAGGTTCACATAAATGAGAAATTATCATTTAAATATGAAAGAATTATGCTGTCAGACAGCAAGAGCTTCAGGAGTTCTGTGTTTAGCTTACTTTGTGTATTACCAAGCACTGCTGCCTTGGTTTTGTGCTGTTGGTCCTCTGCAGCCTGAGCCTAAGGAAACTCATTATTTTGTTGTACAAAATGTTAGTTGTTGCAACTCCTCATTCAGCCATATTCCCAACAAAAATAGATAACAAGCCAAAGTATTTCACTTAATTATCATGGCTGGGGTAGTAGAAATACACAAGGTGAGAATACTTTTATAGAAAGATAATCATTGGGGAATGGATGAGATGGACAGTGCTATACAGAAACACTCACAAAAAGTCCCTGCAGATGAACAGGGATGATATATGAGAAAATTGTTGACCTTTCCTTTTCTTTTCTCCTCTAGGAGGCTGCTGGGTATCATAACTAAAAAGGATGTGTTAAGACATATGGCTCAAATGGCAAACCAGGACCCTGAATCTATCATGTTTAACTAGACTTGTAAAGAAAGAAGAAAGTAACCCCAAAGGAATCCCTCTAGATTAACACAAAGGCTATGTTTGGTGTTTAAAGAGAAAAAGGTAATGTGTATGAGGAATGGCCTGATATGCCTCTGACAGAGGGAGTGGATGCAGGACGGCACTTACTTAATGAGGAAGGCGGTTTAGAAACTCTGAGCAGCTGCAGACATCAAATTGTGTTTCCTTAATGAGATTCCCAACAGCTCAGTAGGAGTGTTGTGGGTATAAATGGTGTGCTACTTAGAGACAAAGAGCCAGGAGCACCAGTGGGATGCATCAAGTTCACAGTAACTCATGAGGCAGGTGTGAAGAGTAGCAAACACTGTTTATGTACCAGCTGTTAAGAGATGTAAAGGTTTGTGTTCCAAGCTAGAGAGTGTATATGAGTAAGAGTGTATATGGGTAATGTCAGTTGCTTCTGTTACTGAAATCATGGCTATTTATTTGCTACTGAATTATACCATTTTCATAAGGGGAAAAAAAGTTGTCATATTTTAAATGAAAGATTTTGTCATCTTCATTTATTTTGTAAATGTTAAGTGAATCAAGACTGGAGTTAAGTCTTAAGAAAGGAGTAAGAGTACACTTCAACTCACTTTAAAATATAGTGTCCCCTGCTTTAGTCCTTTGAATTTTACACCATTTAGCATTTCTGCCAATCAACTTCCCTTTATTAATGTTAAAATGTGACTTATTTGTAAGGATTTATTATTTCTCTATGAAATTTTGCATACAGGTACTGTAAAATTTAGCATCTTGTGTTTTGCTGTAGCAACAGGAAAAAACATAGAAACTCATGAAGAAATTTTCAAAAGCACCAAAAGTACACTCCATTTCTCATCAGCGTTAGTGACAAGAGATTGAATTGCTCACCTGTCTTCCCTTGTGTACATCATCATTTTTCACAAACTAATGAAGTTTTGCATTGATTCTTTGTTCTCCATTTAGGTCCTTTTTGTCATTGGTCTTTCTTGACATTTGTCTGCACCTGCCAAGAAATTGTTGAAATTAATTTAACAGTCACAGACACTTATTCTGTAACAAACCTACTCTTTATGCATCTGTCAGTCATAAGACTGTGGAATCCCTCACCACAACACTATGGCTGGATAAGATCAGAGAGACTGAGAATGCAAATGATGATAGAAAAGGATTTAACAGACCCTGGATAGGGAACTCTTAAATCACTCAGGTAAAAATGCTAAATTTTCCTAAACCCTTGTTCTGGTCCATCGTGAGATACAGAGATTCAATCCTTCAGTCAATACTGCTACCAATAACAGAATACCAAATTGTACTCTCAGTAACACATAATTCACACTGTGCAATGTTTGCTTTATAGTTATGAGCTTAAAGATTGAAGAAAGGTTGTGTCCTAACTTTGATACCCTGAATCCCTTTCAGACCTCCCGAGAGTCTGCTCCCTTTATTTATGCTTCTGGTATTTTTGTTCAAATTCATACAGATAACTCGTTGTGTCCCATTTGTCTTCATGGACAGAGATGAGCAGTGTCCTTTCATGCCAGAGCAGTTTGTTGCTTACTCCAGACCAAACCCAAACTGTTGATCTAACATGTAGGCAAATGTGCACGATTATAATGGCCCTAAAATGAGACAACTTGTCAGGTGCACCCTGAGTTAGATGGCCAAAGTTATATGTCACAGATTCTTTCTCTTATCTCCAGTGACCCTGCTTCCTTCTGGCATGTGTCCCACTCCATTCACACAAAGTATGGCCCAAATTGTAAAAGTAATGGAAGTAAAGGGATAATTTTAGTTGGCTAAGTACTCCATTTAACAATAGTGTTTACAACAGACTGACATAAATACATGTAGCTCTGGCCAAAGCCCATAAATATTTCGGTGTATACTTTTTGTTAAATGAACATCTGCAGCACAATGTATTATTACAGGGATATTGTTAAAACTATGTAAACTATAGAACCGAGCAACTCCTTCCTTCTGAAAATAGGAAATACAACATAATATGGTTATATCTTGTGGTTTTTCTGTGAAGCTGTCAGGAGCCAAACTCATAAAAGAATAACCAAGTCAACAACAAAGCGTGTTAACACTGGATTCACTCATTTGAACAGAGACGCCACCAAAAAATACAATCAGTTCTTTTCCAGAACTAAATCCAAGTGGTGCTTTGTACAAATGTCAGTTTCTACCCAGAACTTCTAGAATCTAAGGGATTTGGACTAAGCTAAATAGGCTGACTTTTGAGATCAATCTTGTTCTCAAAGCTGTAGGACTGTGTTCTACTTTCCACATTTGTAGCTGTTAATGTTGATACATACTTGTTTGATGAATACTTTTTCCATCTTCCATTGTGTTTACATAGGAAAAAAGAGTTTTGTATTCTCTCCACCTGAACGCTTCTAAATACTTCTTTTGTTCAGGAGCCAAGAGAAGTATGTTGGGAAGTGAATTAATCTACTATTTGAAATCAAATTTGAGGCTTCAGGTAAAAATAGAGGTCTGAACTCTTCTCTGTTATTGAAGGAAATTTCAGTCCATGTAGCATTATAATGTAGTTCATGGAAGCACTAACTCTGAAGACCATTCATAGTACTGAGGTTTGCTAAAATGCATCAGGATGGTGTATCAACACTGAAAAACATAATCATTTTCTGAGAAAAAGACATGTAGTTGCCTAACTGAAGTTAATCTGGTTGTGAATACAAATTCACATGGTCATTGACTTGGATTATCATCTTAAACTCAGTCTGTGTGATTAATTTCCATTAATACCTAGAGGCTTGATTTTCTAAAACCAACAGTCACCTCTGTGATAGCTTGTCATCTTGTCTTATTAGACTGCTTAGGAGGAGCTCTCAGGGGTTAAAAACAGGATCCAAAAAACAAGCATGGTTGTTTATAAGAAACAACAGAAATTGAGATTTATGTAGTTATTGTGGGTGCAGTTTGATGGTGGGACTATCACCCGAGTAAAGGGCAGGTTAATGGGTGTACAGCTCTTTTCTATCAAACATGTTCATTTTTAGATGGAATGCTTTAAAATATCTAAGGGGTCAAGGGAAAAACCTTTGCTGCTCTTGGTTCCAGTGTCTGTTCAAACTATGTTAAACCCCCTTAGAGCAGGGGCTGATATCTACCTGTCCAGAAATGGCACAGTCATGGCTAACTTCAGCTGCTTGGCATTATCATCAAGACTGAGGTTGATCCTAGAGTGACACAGAGGGCTTTGAAACTGGACAGACTTTCCTAATTAGAGAACTTCCTCCATTCTACAGTCTTCATTGCTCTTCACATGAGTGTCTGAAAGGAACACTCTTAATATAAATAAATAACATGGTTTTATAAAAAAATGGAGTTATGATGTAATGATTTAATTTATTTCCCTATAACAAGCCCATTATCAGCCCCTGTTATCCATCTGTATTCCCAAATATGTCTCAGAAGTTACTGAATAGACTCCAAGAGGCACAGATCTCAGCCTTAACTATTTATTTGAATTTGTAGAGCTCAAGATAGTCACGTAGGGTGATCAATCTGAGTTACATAAGTGCTTTAGTATATCTTGCTCACTTTATGCAACCTCAGCTCAATCCTCATGTTCAGGCAATTGGCCTTCAAAGATGTTGAACTAAACAAGAGAATAAAAAAATCTTTGAATGATGCAAGTTCAGTATTGTAGCTTTGTTTTGCATGAACTGTGTTCAGTTACATTCAGCTTCTGATGTGTACTTGAAGCAATCTGTATCAGAAAGGTCAATAATAAAGTACAGAACATGGATGACATTAGACAGACCCTTTGGCTGTCACAGTGATACTAATTATTAATTCTTATGCTTTGATGAAGCAGAAAAAGAATGTTTAAGAAGTATAGGAGACTTGCAGATTCCGTGTTGGAATGACACTATAATTATGACTATAGTTTTTACTTTGGTTTTGTTTGTTGTTTTGTTTTGTTTTTTAATTGTAGAAAACAGTGTATATGTTGCACCTTATAAAAAACAATGTTTGGACTCTATTTTTTAAATAAAACAATCAGTACTGGAAACATTTCTTGGACATCTCATTAATTAGAGAATTATTTCACTTAATGTCTTTATATGATTTTGATGTTTCCTTTTCCCATCTATAGGGATAACTTGAGCCTGAAGAATGGTCAGTTCAGTTATGGGTTAGGTAAAATTAAGTAGGGAGTTAGTGAAGTTCATGCAGTGGACTTCAAAGAAGCCTTCACAGCTGGCTATTTTATTCTCAGAGGAACTGTTCTGCATCATAAATCCCTTGGAAATCTAAAAAGAGACTAGAAAAGATTTATCTTACTAGATTGTTCTGTTTACAATAATCATGAAACTTCTTTAAAACTAGATGTTGCAAAGCCCCTGTGATTTCATTTTTGGATATATTTTTCAGTTGCACTTTAATTCAGAGCTAAGATCAAAGACTGAAAATGACAGGTTCAATCATGGCCATTTGATTGGATGAAACATCTCCTAAATCTCTGTCAGAGGCTAAATTCTAGGTAGTAGCAAAGAATATGGGCTTGATCCTGATCAACATATTAACTAAAATTGAGATATCAGCAATATCCTAGTCCAAGTTAAATTACTCATTTTAAAAGCTGGTGTTGGAGTTCCAGGGCCTTCAGCTTCTTCCATGGGTTGCTGTGGCCTTCATACAGCGTAAAACACATGCCGAAAAGCCAGGATGCATCAATCATGCAGCAACTTTAATAAGTAGTAACAGTTCCTGTAGTTTGGTCACAAGGGTCTGAGCGTTAGACCTACCTGTCATCACTTGAGATGGCACAGCTGGGAAATGGAATAGAAAATATTGAGAGGGATTCAGTGCTGCCCTGGTACGTAGCTGTGTACCACATATCCTGGCCTACCCTCATTTCATCCAAACCAAACAGCCATCCATGTGGCATCTTGCTCCTTTAGGGGAGGCTCTTCTTCTCCGTGTATTTCCTACTAGCTGTATTATTGCCTTGTGCTGTTCTGCTCCTCTATTCCAAATGTGATCTTGTTTCCAGCTCCTCTCTGTGTGGTGGCCCAGAGGGCCACTAAGCACAGCCTTACAGACACTGTTTCCCAAATAAGAAAGCTACACCTCTGGTGGATGGACACTGCTCGTGGCATACAGGATTTTGCATTGCTGCTCACTGGAGGACATGGCAAACACGATGTTGCTGGTGTGCTGCACTGAGTTTTTTAATTGTTTTTTGGCTTTCTAGCTTGATGCAATATCAAAAAGATGGACCTTTCAGAAAACAGCTGCTACATTTGCAGCAGTCTATGTACAATAGAACATAGATTGTTCTATAGATCAATCTATGTTCACCATCCCAACCAGTAACTAGTGACTTCACAGTGAAGTCAATCAGGAGCCGGGACATGACTGTGAGAGCTGTATCCTGAAGCAGTTTTAGGCTCTTAGGCAGAATGAGACAGGAACTGCTGACCTGTAGCTGCAGCATTTGGTTAACTCTCCATCCCTCCTGTAACTTGATTGCATTCTGAGCATAATTAATATTCTCAATTTGGTCATATTATAAGCATAGTTGTAGCACAGTTAATGATTTTAACCCTGGCTATCCTTCAGAATAGTCTCTTGTAGTCAGGGTTAAAACAATCTGAGTGTTCCTACTGGCTTTCCCCAGCTGCAGCAAGTAACTGGTTAGGAAGACACTACCATATGTAACAGCCAGCTTGTGGAGAGTCAGTGTTTGGCACTTCAGCTGTGTTTCATTTGAAAAATGCTTGTGCAGCCTGAACAATCAGTGTACAGCTCTCTGTGGGGATTTCCAAAGCCCTGCGGTTTGCTCCTGGCATGCACAGCATTTGGAGCAATGTTTGCGTGGGCCAGCTGATGTTACATACCCTACAGATTAACCAGTCTTTCTTAATCCACAAAGATTCAGTGAAGGGCACAGAAAAAATGTGCAGATTGCTTAGGAATGAACAGTCAACTATTTCAGCTAGGAAGAGCTGCTCTGTTGCCTTGAAGTTATGTCCACAGATGCATCTCACTCTCAGAAGAACCATCCCCTGTGAAGTGTTTACTGATTGGTCTCATCACTAGAGAGGAGTAATACCAAAAATAAAGCTAAAATCGCATCTATTTCTATCGATCCATTTCTATCGATCTATTTCTATCACTATTGTTTTTCTTTCCTAATGTATTCTAAAAGACAACTTTTCCCCCTTTTGATGTAAACTAGCTCTTTCAACAGTTGCCAGTGAGAACTGAACTGTGACTGTGCTGGACACAATATGATGTATAGTGCTGCAGGACTGGTGCATCAAATGGTGAAAGGTTATGAAGCATTATGATTTATAAAGTATATTTATGTTTAGATCATTACCAAGGTTGCATTTTGCCTAGAGACAAATTTTACTTACTTAATGCTCAGATTATGTGACCATTAGAATCCAAAATTTCTGAATGAATTACAGGGGACAGCTAGACTCTTGAAGGCCTGGAAAGAGAGACACCTAAACTCTACTGTGATTCAGGAATGAGGGAGAGGACATAAACTCTACCAAAGGCTCCAAAATGGCCCTGGTCAGCAGTGAGTTCCAGAAAATAAAAAACCAAAGCACAAGAGGTGCCGTCACCAGTCCTTTTCTTTTTCACAGTAGCCTTGTGGTTAGTGACTCTTTGGATCTGGTAGGGCTGAAATCCAGTTATAATGTTAGGTAAATGTCCTAATCCACACAATACAGGTCCTTGTAGGTGTTGAATAAAGTGCAGCTCACTTAGTTACTAGAGTATAGCTCCTTATTTGCTAACTGCTTCTCTGGTTGGCTTTCTGGCAAGCCAGAAGGAGCATTGTCCTACAAGCATTTGTAAACTTCTACTTAAAGTTAACTCAGATGACTATCCTGAATCACATTGAGATGCAGATTCTGTATCTTGATTGTCATAGGGAACTTAAGACTTCTGCTTATACTCTTGTAGTTAGGGGGGTTAATCACATTTTTAGGCCTTGCTGTAGCCTGAACACAATACTTGTCTTCATGTAAGTGATGTTAAAACCTAACATCCCTTTATCATTTACCTGAATATTTAACCATCTCAGTCACTGCTTGAGATCAATCATCATTTAGATTACTGTACTAATTTGTGATTTTTAATCTCTGTCCTACATTTAAACATCTGTTTAATAATATTATTTATTGATTTATCAATTAACTAATTCAAGTGATGTTATAATTAGAGGTAGAACAAAGGTACAAACAAGTCTGGCTGAAGGTTTTCACATCACAGATTATTAACATTGACTATGAATTATGTTTTGGCCCTGTCTCAAATTCAAGGAACACTACCAGAAACCATTAGTCACAGGAACACAAGGAGCAAATCATAATCTCCTCTGCACCTCTTTTTTCCAAGCCTATGGGAACATACATGAAAACATTCCCTTTCTTTCTGTCAAGTCAAGTTCAGGTAATAGAAATCCCTGCATATTTGATGGCTACAGCAACTCCTGTCGAGTACATCTCCTTCTGGATAAACAGTCGCTATTTCTAGAGTACCAGTTTTCCCTCTGCTTAATGATAACCAGGTAAGGCAAGTAACTAACACCCTCATCCCATCCTCCTTTCCTCACTTCCATGTTTTTCTCCTTGTTCAGTCTCTAGTCCCAACTCATTCTGCCGCTTTGCTGCAGCTTTTCCATAATAACCCAATACTCCCCAAACAAATTGACACATCTGCTCTTTCTGTTCGTGTGGGACTTCCGCACAGAATGCAAATTTGCTAGGAACAAAGTAGCTAAGCTACAGTCTAGCTCCCAGCATTATTTCCATTGAATAAACGTTCAGTGCTGGTGAATTGTAAAAGACAAGCTGTTGAGGGACCAGGACCAGAGGCCAGATTGCTCATCTAGTGGCCTGGTATATACAGACCACAGTAACATATTCTGTCTTACTTGCTCTTCTTCCAGCTCCGTGTTAGAATTCTGCCTTCTTGGTGTTCAAGCTTCAACAAGATGGGGGAGAAGGGGAATTCTGCCTTCTGCCAAGATCCCTTTTTTCTCAGGAGAATGTCCAATTCGTGAGACTATGAAGTTTTGTTGTGTCTTACTGAAGCTGTTCCATTCTTCATAAAAATATACATTAGGCCAGGGATGAAAACAGCCTTCTTAGCAGAGGTTACATTTGCTCACTGTATGGAGAGGCGAGAACTGAACCCAGGGCTCCTGCCTGCCATCTGCCTCCCTGCTGAAACCATGAAGACTTTATGATAACAGAAGTACATTTGTGTGTGCAGGGAAACAAGGGAACTTGTGAGAAGTGGCTGGTGTAAGTGCCAAACTCAGATGCTGTGGGATTCAGATGGACGTTCAGCCATAATAACTGTGGAGAAGCAAGGTGGAATGCACATCTGTGCTTCATGTTTCTGAGAGGCAGCACTCCACTGAGATGGCCAGCTCCAGCAGTTCCTATTTTAGGTGTCCAGAGCTACACCAGACATTACATAGGATGTGTTGTGTGAGGTCTTCACATCTTCCTATTGACACTGGTTGTCCTCTCCAGTGTAAAAACCTGCAGTAGCTGTGATTGATTGAAAGACATAGAGTGAGAGGCAAGAATAAAATGGCTCTTCCTCCATAAAATGGTGAGACCTCTCTTCCCACACCCTTACAGAAGTTTACTCTTTTTAAGTGGAGAATTGCAACTAACTATTGACACAAGGTAAGGGACAAGAAATGAGTGGGTGATCATTTCCACTCCTGTCCCTACCAGAGTAGTGCCTTCATTCTGTCTGCTCCCTCATCAATACATTTATGTATTCATTTGTGTGGTTCTTGGCACAAAAACCCTTGAGCAAAGCCCAGTGTTCACCACTCCTTTCCCTCAAACCAGTGGCACACCAGGCCCCACACACAAACACCAGGTGCTCTATAGTGACACGCAAACAGCAGTTAGAGCAGCAGCACAGACACCTCCTCCCCAGCAGAGCTGGAGGCCACTGCCACCACTACCTCCTTCCATCTCCATTGTCCTGGCACTGTAGGGCCCTGGGAACAGGAATGCACAGAGGAAAATGGTGAAGAACTTTGATACTTGGCTAAGGATCCATCCTGTTGGGACTGACTTTTAAGCTGGTCCTCAGAAGGTCTGGATGGCCATTTCCTTCTCACTGCTCCCTCCTGCTAAGCTCAGGGTTTGTCAGGGGAGGAGTATTCAGTAGGTGAATGCATCACACATCACAGCTACATCAGGAATTGAAGTTAGCTTATTTTTATACAGATACACAAAGTCTGCCTTTCTCAGATCAGTGTAAAACCAAATCCATTGTGTCTACCACAGCTCCATCTGCACTGAGCACAATAGGCTGCAATTTATCACAGCAGCCAGCCATAATCTGTCCTCGTATATTTCCTGAGTGCCAAAAGGGCCCCATGGTTGTCCTTACATTTGGATTTTCTATGAGCTTGGAAGAGAAGATACTATCAGTTATAAAGTATACATGTACCAGAGGACACTTGGGAAAGGCCAATGTCCTCCTGTGCGTAAGGAGAGCTGGCAGTGGTGCACAGGCAGTCTGTGCTGCCTCTGAATCAGCAGATGACATTTCAGCTATCCCTGCAACATGCCAGGGCAAACACTCCCCAAGGGGTAATGGCTTTAAACTGAAAGATGGCAGGTTTAGGCTAGATATTAGGAAGAAATTATTTACTGTGGGGGTGGTAAGGCACCGAGGCTGCCCAGAGAAACTGTGCGTGCCCCCATCCCTGAAAGTGTTCAAGGCCAGTTTGGATGGAGCTTTGAACAAGCTGGTCTAGTGGAACCTGGCCATGTTAGGGATGCTGGAACTAGATGTTCTTTAAGGTCCCTTCCAACCCAAACCATTATGTGATTCTGTGATTCCCTTCTATGCTTTACCGATTGCTTGGGGTATTTAGTGATTCATTGCTCCAGGGTCTAAATTCAGCTGCAATATTTGTTGTTCAGCGTTAGGATAATGAGCAGGGATTAGTAGCTCCGGTGGGTTGGAGCCGCGGGAGCCCACTAGGTGGCATTCCAGTCTTCGGCATGGCCGAGAGGCAGCGACAGTGCCACCAGCTCAGGCTGACAAAGGCCACCAGGGTGTCCTTGCTGTCCACTGACTTCTGATTCTTGCAGGAATTAAAGCTCTATAATTGTTTATTCTAAATGTGTAATTTTTCTCATGAGTTTTCTAAGATATGCCAATCAAAAGCTATTTTTAAATATATATACCTTTTTTTCTTTTTCTTTCTTTTTTTTTTTTTTTTTGTAGCTTGATATATTCTGAAGGGAAAGGGAAAGTGAGGAAAGAGAGAAACCTTTTTCTTTGTTCAGACTATTTGGCAGGGCTAAAGCACAACTGTCTGCTTTGGCTCCTTAAACCACATATCACATCTGTAAAAACAAAGTGGCAAAAGCAGGAAAAAATAATCCGCAATGCTTTCCTGGTGATTTCTGTGAGGCTTTCATGTAACCAATACATTTTCATCAATTATGCATTTAGGTCACAGGAAGAGTTGGTTGAAGGAATTCCTTTGCCATTTCAAAGTTGCTGTCAGGAAGAAAATACAGCCAAGCTGATGGAGCTAGAAGAAATGCAGTTTTGTTCTCCTGACTTGGTATTTTTCTTCTCCACTTTCTTTACCATGATTCCTATTTGCATAAGCATTTCCCCTGGCATAGCAAAATCTATGTTGGGAATGCACTGAGGCCCTTAGAGCATTGAAAGGTCTTATTTTGCAATGACAATTCTAAAACATATGTAAACAATATTAGAGAATTGAGTAAAAGGCCTTCTCTGTAAAACATTTGGTCAGATCTGAAAAACAGCATAGGTTCCTTGGTGAGCAGCATTGCATATGTAACCTCTAGGTTTCTGTGCAATTCACAACCTCAAGTTAGGTGCTTAAATATCCTTTTAAAAGTATAATGACAATTAAGTGCTAAGGAAGAGGTTTCATTGTAGTCACCAAACAGGACAGACAAGAGTTGATGCTAGCTACTGAAAATGCCAGAGAAAACCTTAAGATCTTACCTCTTCCCTATATTGGTGATCACAGGAGTCTCAGAGTACCTTTTCTTGTGAAAAATGTTTGAGAACTTGTGGAAATGCTTCTGGTGCTGTGACGCATCTTACACGTGCTTAGAAAGTTGAGCAGGAAAGCAGAAAATGATGGATTAGGGCTTTCTACCCCTATACTGGTAAGGAGACTGACACCACAGTTCAAACTCCTGCAAAATTAACATGGGAAAGGCAGGAGGGAGAAGACAGAGATTGATGCAGTTAGTAGGAGAAGGAAGTGTTGCATTCCCAACCCATTATCCCAATTCTGCTTATGTCTTTTACTTACTTTTCTTAAATGTACAATGTATTTCCAGGCTTGGGAACAGGGACAAAATGAAAGTCTCCTACCCCTGAAGTAAATGCCACAGCCTCAGTATGCAAAGGGAAAATCTCTAGCCTAATTGCTGTGGTCTCTTTAATCCAGAGCAATTTTTATTAATTTGTTTTCATTTTGGAAGTGAAAGAGCTAAGAACTACTTCAAAGGTTAAATTTAGCATATTTGTACTATATATGCATAATCATTTAAGATATTTAAATTGATTTTCAAAATGGTCTTCCCAGTAAGAAAAAAATTCTCCTTACTGGCTTAAAAGAAAAAAAGAAATGCCAAATTCCGCTATAATTAAGGTCACACATACAAAAGTTAGCAGTTTGCTTATGTTTATGAAATAAATCTGTCCTGTGAGACAGGGTATTTGGAAGCAGGACTCTTTCATGCCTTCCTCTTGGAAGTGTCCTACTTTCCACAAATATTTAATATGTATTTTACAGTATGAGAGTGACTTTAGCATTGGAACAGGATGCCAAGGAAAGTGGTGGAGACACCATCCCTGGAAGTGTTAAAGAAATGACTGGATGTGGCATTTAGTGCTGTGGTTTAGTTGACATGGTCATATTCAAACATTGGACTCCACGGTCTTGCAGGTCTTTTCCAGTCTTAATGATTTTGTGATTCTGGAGAAACCTCTAGGGCTTTTACCTAAAGTCTCTGGTTCTGCTGCTGCCTAGATCTCTCTAGTAAATTGTTAATCATTTAGTCAATCTTTGTCAGTAAAATAAGAAATCCCTCAAAAGTTTTCTCTGATACCACCTGCTAATCCTGGTATTCTCCTGAGAATGAGTCCTAAATCACTGGGCTGCTGGCTAGCATTAAAAAGCAAAACCAGCATTTCTTAGAGTAAAAGTCTTAATTTCCTTTACTTTTCTCACAAATACAGTAAAGTGGATCATGCTGATGGAAAGAAAATGTTTTTGTGACGGTTTTGTGAGGGAACAGCACTCCAAAATATTGCAGTCTCCCCCCACTCAAGAATGTGGGTTTATGGCTTAGGCAAAAGCATAAGTCATTTCTACAGCTCTTCTTAACCCCTTGCAGGCACTTATACTGAGATCTTAACTGTTTCTTTTAAGGCTGTATCTTACTGAATTGTGTGGAAAAAAGTCTTGTCCTTTGTTAGAGTAAGTATTAAAGCATCCATTTACTTTGTAGGGCCTAAGATTTACAGCCTGTTTATGAAAGATAAGAAAAATCAGGCTTTGAAATTCTCACTGACAAATTTTGCAGCAATGGAAGCATTAGCTTTGCTCTTCTACTTACTCATACTAGGAATTAATTTTGGTTTACTTTGCTCTAAACCCTGTTTACTTTCTGTTTTCCAGCATTGCTATCAGCTGGGAATTACCTTTAACCCTAGAACAGTATTTTTTATATTTCTGTGCAATAGTATATATTAAAGTGTGTTAAGTGCTTTTAAGCCATAGACTGGCAGGTGCTATATAAATATTTATCTTTGTTATGATTGCCTAAAGCAGAAGACTTGGAGGTATATAAAAGGAAAAAAATAAAATAGCCCCACCTTCTGCCCTTAGTTTTCACGTCTATTTCATAATCAGTTCAGCAAGAGAAATCCCTCACAGAAAGAAAACATTTTACCTGCCTTGCAGCACAAAACAAGGATAATTTTAATTCATGTTATATTCCTAGATTTACACTCACTGTTAATTCAATTTTGAAATGACCTTCAAAACAGTTTTCCCAAACAAATGTAACCGAAGGGTTTCATAACAAAGGACTGTTTTATAGTCTCTTCTTTTGCAATCAATCCATATTCTTTTTACTTTTGTTGAAGTGGTGTTTATTCAGAATATTCCAAATAGTGGGATGGTGTCTTTCTTTGGCAAAAAAGTCTTTATGACACTCAGCAGAATGTGTGTTCGCTGGACTGTTCTTGTGCTATTGTTCCAGGACTACTAAAGTTTACTTAAAACCCCAAAAGTTTCAGAAAGGCCAGGTGCCTTATATTATATGCTTGAGTGTTCCTTCCTGACTTGAGTTGCTTTTCCCATTAGAGTTTTTTGTCCTCATTCCCATCTGAGGTTTGCTTCCTGTTCCTTTTCATTTCACCTTAGCTTTTCATGCAATGACATCCGAATAGAAAGAGACAGTCATTGCCATGGTTTTCACTCTAAAACTGAACTTCCTGGCTTTTATGGCTTATAATCAATCCCATAATATCCTGTGATTTCTATGTATGAGTGGCAAGAAGTAAAACGGAGTTTATTTTGCCTGTATGCAGACAGGCCAACTTTCACACATTAGGAGCAGCAACTAATCACCCACAACATTTCCTAGAGCTTATGGTGCTGGCAAAGAGCTGTTTTTGTTCTGATATGATGGTTTCTCTGCTGCCAGCAGAGTCTCAACCACTTTACTGGTGCTCCAAGCACCGCACATCCTGAGCCACTGCCTTTAAAGCTCCTTTCTGCTTTATACAAACAAAAGCAAACCAGACTGCCAACAAACACTAAGGAGACAGATATATGGTTTCTATAGCCATATGCTGTACCAAAGGGGAATTTGAGTTACCAAGACCTAGAACTAAAAGAACAAAATGATAGTATGCATCCCAGGTCCCTCAATAAAAGCTTTAAACTTACGTTTTGATTTTTTCCACTTTTAAATCTTGGCCCTTAAAGGGAAAAAAAAATGCATTAAATCTATGGTTTATCTCCTGTCAATTAAAAGAAGAGTTACCTATATTGTCTGAAAGTTAACCAATGTTACTGTAAATGTATGAATTCCACATATGGTATGAATGTATAGAAGTTTGGCCTTGCCTAAGTAATTGTTGCAAACAATATTTAACAGCTCTTTAATATTTGACTTGATTAATGTGTAGCTTAAGAGGCTGAGGAAATCACTCATTTCATCTTTGTAATGCTGGCTATACAGCTTTGTCCATAATCTCCTGTCTGCAAAGTTGTTCTGATGATTCTTGTCTTCAAAGACTTCAAAAGTATGTCCTTGAGGCCAAGAACATACCCTACTGCTGGCAATCCAAGTGTTTGTCTTTAAACAGAACTGGTGTTGGAAGACTGGCATCTTATGCTATGAATAAGAACAATGGCATTTTGGCCTATACTGGGAATAGTGTGGCCAGCAGGACCAGGGAAGTGACTCTTCCCCTGTACTCAGCACTGGTTAGGCTGCACCTTGAGTGCTGTGTCCAGTTCTGAGCCCCTCAATTTAGGAAGGATATTGAAGTGCTGGAGTGTGTTCAAAGAAGGCCAATGAGGATTGTGAAGGGACTGGAGCACAAGTCCTATGAGGAGCAGCTGAGGGAGTTGGAGAAGCCTGGAGTTGTTTAGCCTGCAGGAGAGGAGGCTCAGGGGAGACCTTACAGCTCTCTGCCTGAAAGGAGGTTGTAGTCAGGTGCGTATCGGTCTCTTCTCTCAGGCAACCAGCAGTAGGACAAGAGGGAACAGTCTTAAGCTGCACCAGGGGATGTTTAAGTTAGACATCAGGAGGAAGTTCTTTACAGAGAGAGTGATTGGCCATTGGAATGGGATGTCCAGGGAGGTGTTGGAGTCACTGTCCCTGGAGGTATTTAAAGAAGAGACTGGATGTGGCATTGAGTGCCATGGTCTGGTTGACAAGGTGCTGTTGAGTCAAAGGTTGGACTTAGTGATCTCAGAGGTCTTTTCCAGCCTGGTTGGTTCTGTGATTCTGTGGATAGCATAAAGCTGAGCTCACAAATACTGGTGTGAGGCACCCAGAAATGTTCCCTTTAATGAGTTCAACCCAATGATTGGCAGCCTGAAGATAAAATGCTCTAGAAATTAAATATGTGAACACCTTCATAAATTCAGCAGATCTCTGAACTGCAGTCAATTGTTAAATACAGGAAAAAAAAGAAGTGGATTGCAGAAGGGGAAAAATTCCCTTCAATCAATCTATTAAACAAAAATTTATCATCTCTGAGTAATGAGGTATAAAAATCTGAACGTTTGCAGTAGATTCACTTCCTTTCTCTCCCACTGATACAGACACATTTATAATCATGTGTATTTGTTCAGTACAGTCATGCTGTTTTTAACTTCCATCTAATTATTATTTATATGATAATAGTTTCTAGGAGCCCAATCACAGACCAGAAGGCTACTGTGCTAAATATGAAAGACTTGCAAAAAAATATATTGAACCACAAAGATGATAGGAAATCCACCAAAAAAATTCAGTGTTGTTTTTGCTGTTGGGTTTATCATGCTTCTAATTAATCTGCTACAAAAAAAAAAAAAGACAGTAGCAAGCATAGTTTACTAAAAAAACCCCAACAAAAACCAGATCTTAAATATTGCATGATTTTCCAGAAAATCTAAATGCAAGTTACATTTTAAAAGTCATTGAAAAACTTGACTAAAATATCTGAAAAGTATTTTGTTAAACACCTTAAATCACAGGTTCAATAAGCAATGGGTGAAAGCATTATTTTATTTTTCTTTTGTGTGAACAAAAGAACAAGTAAAAAAGAACAAGTTCCTAATGCAGGAATTGAGTGAAATTCTGTGAGCCCTCCATTATACAAGAGCTCGAACTTGTCAGTTATAATGGCCTTGTGTTATATCTGAGGCACGTGGATTTAAAGAAACTGAAATAAATGAATTAATAATGATTCCTTTTGAAAGTACTTAATACACAAAAGAAATCATTGTCCCAAAAGACATCAAAAAGTACTTTTCTCAAGCAGCAAAGAGATGCTTAGCTCTTGCAGAGCTGCTGGGAAGGATTATCAGAGCTTACTCAACTAGAGTTAAGAGGTGTTCTCATCCTGGGGGAGGTTTAGATTGGATATTAGGGAAAATTTCTTCACTGAAAGCGTGTTCAGGGATTGGAACAGGCTGCCCAGGGAAGTGGTGGAATCACCATCCCTGGAAGTATTCCAAAGGCGTATGGATGTGGTGCTTGAAGAGATGGTTTAGTGATGAAGACAGTGGTGCTGGGCTTATGGTTGGACTCTATGATCTTGGAGGTCTTTTCCAACCTAAACAATTCTATGATTCTTCAGGTGGTGTCTCTAATGACTCAAAGGCACTGACATGGCTTCTGCAGTGTTCCTTTCCACAACAACCTTGGAGTTACTGTGATTGGACAACATCCACTGCCTCAGCTGGAGAACAACCTATTGCAATGTAGTGTTACAGTGATGATGGGTTTGATAATCAGTCAGGAGGGAGGAAAGAAGATATATCATAGCCATGTTTTAAATGCTAGTCCCAGGGCACAGTATAACCATACTTGTAGGTGCAAGGCTGGCTAAGTACAGCAGGCACTGGAGCTCAATTTAACATCAACTAGATTCCTGCTAAATGCGTTAAGTGTATTCATATTGGGAATGGTGCCTGCTGGCTTGTTTTAGGACTCAGGACACATTAGATGGAGCATCACTCTAGACCCCAGAGAGGTATATCCCCTCTGACAAGGCCAGCAAGTGTAGCCTCAGCAGAGCTCTGCTGGGTGTGAACTGACTGTGCTCCCCTCCTGTGTTTCACTTTTAGTCAGGGGGCAGATTTCCCCCTGCCCTGAGGAAGACAAACATCTCTAGTGGCACTGTTTCTGAAATCTCAGGGGTCCCCTGCTCTTAATTGTCTGCATAAGGAAGGTCACAGTGGCCAGTGCCTCAGCAGTAGAAACGGGGGCTCAGAATGAAAGGCAAGAGGCAGTCACAGCTGAGGCCCTCCTCTGGGATCACATAACTGTGTGCATCCTATCAATCAGCACAAGGCAGGTAACCCTCAAGAGGCAAGTATTTGCACCCTTCATGTCAGGCACCTGACCTGGGGGCCTGTACTCCTGGGATCTTCTTGCAATCAAAGGGACAGTAAGCCTTTCCTCTGAGCCATCTGTTGGATGCATGGGCTGTTTCTGCACTGGCTTCCTAGGGAGCCAGCATTCCCTGTCTGGAAACATAAAGGTCTTAAATGCCTTAAGTAGATTCTGTGAGAGACTCCCTCCTCTGCTCCACCTCGTCAGTGAATTAGCAGTTGGTGGCAACACACACAGGTGAGAGGAGAACAAAGGAAATCTCCTTTATTTCTGGAAGAAGAAAAAAAATGCTCTACTTTTCTTTTAAAGTACACAGGATTATTGATTCATTTATTCATAGTACTTGGGTTTTAATCTGTCAGGGAATAATGACCCATTATTTTATACTTATGGGAAATGACACTTTCTAGTACCTGGTATTTGCAGCTGTCAAATTATATATGTCAGCATCTGTCACTCTGCAGCATTACTTAACAAATGAGGTTTGCATATCCCAATGAGCTTCTACTAGAATGGAGAAAAATATTAACTCCTTTTCTGGCAACTGCAGGGGCTGACTCCTTTTTTGGCATATTCACTTCTGCTCTATATAGTTTTACCATATACAACCCAGGCTGCATTGTCTCAGGGGTTGTAATAGGCCTATTAAATACATTAACACACAGATTTCTGCTTGAGTGGAATATTCTCCTTTCCTAATTCAAGGCACTTAATGAAAAATGAAAATGGCAGCATTTAATCAGAGAGAATCATAAAGAATCACAGAGTAGTTATGGTTGGAAGTGATCTCTGGAGATATCTAGTCCAACGCACCTGCCAAGGGAGAGTCACCCTAGAGCAGGTCACACTATATTTTATGGTCATTGTTCCTTGTCCTGTTGCTGGGCACCACTGAAAAGGGTCTGGCACCCACCTTTGAGATATTTGTATGTATTGATGAGGTCCCCTCTCAGTCTTCTCTAGACTAAACTGGCCCAGGTCCCTCAGGCTCTCCTAAGAGAGATGCTCGAGACCTGTAATCATCTTTGTGGCCTCTGCTGGACCCTCTTCAGTAGCTCCTGGAGCTTACTTGGAGTAAGTTTATAGCTGATCCATACATAGAAACAAGACCCTTCCTTGGTAGATATTCTTTACATAAGCTCACAGAAATAACCTTTTCCTTTTTTTGCCACAAATTCTGCATATTTTTTATATTGCAAACGGATGTCTATTTTATAACAACTTAACTACTACAACATAGAGCAGTTTACCTAGGCATTATTGAACAACACCAAGTGGGGAAGCACATCATTAGCACACAGAAACAACTTTGCTTTTAAGGCTCATTACGTGACTGTGATTTTAATAAAGCAAAAAGGACAGAAGCCAGACAAGTCAGAGAGCAAGGAATAGGTGATGCTGCTCCAGGGAGGAAGTATATTTTTGCCATACTTAAAGGCATATTAATATTATTTGATTTAATTTTTTTTTTAAATATAAAAAAGACTCCCATGGCAACTCATATTCTTCACTAATGGGCTTTCCAGGATTACCAGATTTTTGGCTCTTCGTGCAATCCATAGGCAGGACCCTTGACCTGTCTTAGAGACATGAATATATCCTCAGGCTAGAAACTTTGAAAGAGGCAAAATATGGGACTTTGGTCTTGGCCCTTTGCTGCTGGATGGACCATAACCTGACACATTGATTTTAGGGAGAATGGCTGTGGTATACTGAAGTAACTGCATTTTTTAGTGTTGGGTTCTGCGTATTCTAACATAGTGCATTAACTTCTCTCATGGGAAATTCTGTGAGGGAGAAGTGTTATTTCCTCAACTGAATCATGCAGAGGAAAATTCCATTTGAACTTACATGTCCAGGTACAGCTGCTCCTCATATAAGATATAAAAACCATGTATTTCAGAATACATATATATATATATATATGTGTGTGTGTATATATGTATAATATGTGTGTGTATATATATATATATATAGGGGTTCTATATTTTAAAGAAGATCCCATTTTCTGAGATTCCCTTCCTTGATGCATGACAGTTGCCAAATCCCAGTATACTATAGGTACTTAACAAATCTGTGAGCCTACATGTTTTCTGTGGCTAAAGACTGGAAGTGTTCAAGGCCAGGTTGGATGGAGTTTTGAGAAACCTGGTCTAGTGAAAGGTGTCCCTGTCTATGGCAGGGGAGTTGGAACTAGATGATCTTTAAGGTCTCTTTCAACCCAAACCATTCTATGATTCTATAATTGAACAATGAGTTAGCAAGAAATAGGACTGATCTTCCAGAAGCCTATTCCCACCTTGCTTCCTGCCTGCTTTTCTACAGTTCAGATAGGCACCACAAAGGGATGCAAGTTACTGAATCTTTCCTTACACTGAATGGACACTGATACAGGCACAGCTGAGTCCTGAAGATCTCATGAAGCTTTCTGCTGATGAAACTGGTGAATGACACCCACCAAGAGAAATTCTTGTGCCAGAGATTGTACAACAGCTGAGAGTTGAAGGACGACGCAGTGAGGCTTATCATCCTGCATAAAGTCCTAGAAACTTTAAGTGGCTCCTAGTTCCAAGTTACTCATATCCACAAACATCTGTATCATTACATAATACATTTAATCACAGAAATCATTTAAGTTGTTCCCTTGGTCTTATCATTGTAATAATTGAGCAGAAAATCAACCCAAATATCTTTCTTTCCCCATAGTATTACATAAGAAACAATATATGTCAGTGAGCTAATAGCCAAAGTGGAAAGACAAGATGAAGATAGAGCAATAGTACAAAGGAAAATACATCACTGATGTCATAAGTTCATCAAGCATTGCTGTTAAAAAAGAAAAATGATTTTCTGAAATTCTACCTCTGTTGTTTCCCTGGTCAAAAGTGGTTATTAGATTCAAACTGGATATATGAAATTACTTTATATCCTGAAATTTTCAGCAAAATTGCTATTCTTAAGTAGTACTTCTTGGACTACTTAAAGGTTCCCAGAACTGTCTAACATACCTTAATAGCAGTGATTCCAGCTATTTGTTTTGGAGGTTGCTTTACAAAAAATTTTATCCCAAGCCCTTCATTTATACTTTTGTTGACAAAAGAAGAAAAAAGAACAATAAAAAGTGCACAGTGGTTGGAATGTATCTTACAATATTTCAGATCCTGGCCATGGGATTAATCTGACTAAACAGATATCTGCACTGTAGATGTCTTCTGTATCTGAACTAATTTGGCTTCCTCCATATGGAAAGGAATACGACGCAAGAGGCGTTACAGCCCAAACCATCTCATCCTAAGGTCAGCATCTAAAATACATATCCAGTGAATCTCACCGTGTATCTTATTCTCTCTGTTAATGAAGGAAGAAACATGGAGTGAGATGAGCTGTAAGCATCTATGGGACAAAAATCTAAAGTATAGTGAGAGGAACTCTGTGATCAGAAAATATAAAGATCAACGTGAATCAGGTTACATTTAGATTTATGCATGATCAGCTCTGTACTTACATGGAAACGTGAGTACTCCTTTCTATTGAATATTGTACGCAATAGGGATTATTTGAGCAGCATGTTCAACGGGGAGCAACAAAGTTTGCTAGATCAATAAAAATAAGTAACAAGAAATCTCAACAACAAAAATGAGCATGTGGATAGTTGATCTCAGTTGGCAAAGGCTCAAATTAAATCACCTCAGTGAAATCACCGATAGTAAGCCATGAAATCAGAGCCACTGACCTAAAGCACAGGCTAGGTCTAGCATCACAATATTTTTAGTCTTCTAAAATGTTTAAAGACAGTCTTTTCTGTTTTAGCCATTTGGACACTAATTCACCGCCTTTTAGTGTGCTTACAAAACCTTATTCAATCGGGCAAATCACCAAAGTAGAATATAAACAAGCAGTGAACTAATGTAGTTTGCGCAGCATTAAAGAACATGCATGATAAATTTTGGATTTTAAATACAATAAATCAGTCATTTAAATTTAATATAAGCTGCATAATTTAATTCTGCTTCATTAGCCTATATAAACACAATAAAATCTGTCAAATGCAAACAAAGGCCTCCTAGAGGTGATATTTTAATTGTAATAAAACTGTCATCTAGATTAAGAGGCCATCTGAACAATTCATTTCTTCATAGAAGTTAATACTGTTCTAGAAAATGAGCTTTAGGCTTAATTCTCCTGATGCCCTGGTGCTCAGGACACAAGAACTTTGCTTGTAGAGAGCAGAAACAAACCGCTCCATAGCCCAAGCATCACATTGGAAGAAAAATGGGAGAAAAAAAAGAGGGGCTGGATTACAGCATGAAGCTTTTCCTCTGCTGCTTCCTTCGGATTATTGCATTTAACATAAATGGGACTTTAGCATAAAGATAGGATTTAGGGGAAGACTTTAAGCTAGTCAAACATAATCCAATATGCTTTAGACAAGTGGGAGAGGAGGTTCCCCCTGCTGCCCTTGGGAGGGACATTAGGCCTCACAAAAACCCAGAGTCCCCTGGCATATTCCCTCCCACAAGAGTCCCTGAGCTGTTCCTTCAGCCAGGGGGAAAGTTACCAATCAGCAACATGTAGTTACACAAAATTGTACCTGCATTTCCTTCAGGTTGCCAGTGGGGAAAAGGATACTGTTTTTGGGGTTTTTTCTCCCTTAAATGTTAATACAACTTGTGGCTTATTTTGGTTGGCTGAGAAGCAAAACACTCAGCTCTTCCACTGATTGGCTTTACTTGCTTCACTAGATGTGTTTCAGCTGGTAACTGTGAAGTATTCACAAGTGACAGTATCTAATTCCAGCTGGGACAGTCAACTATCAGAGGCTAATTTTGCTGGATTTACCTCCTGGCCCTCCTCTCTCTTCCATATGCACTCGTGCTGCTCTTCCATATTTCATTGCTTCATCTGAGATCTTCTGTAGCCTATACAGGGAAAAAAGCAGCAAGGGCTTCTTTCATGAGCCTGTTGTGAGAGCACTAACCTGCACTGAAGGGAAAAATCACTTTTTGCTTTCAAAGAGTTATGTGCAATTGTTTACCTTATCCTTTGAATTTTAATCCCTAAAAGCATTTCCTCTCTAAAAATAGAGCCGCATACTTTCTAAGCCATTTAGCAGACAGTCAGAAAAGCCACCAATGTGCCTTTGACTGTTTTATTAATATCACATTTAAAAAAGAAATATCTCTGCAGCTCTTCTGAGTGACACAAACAATGTAAAGCTCATTTCTTCACCAAAGAAGAGAATCTGCCAGGGATTTTGTGGATGTATTTACAGTTCTTCAAAACTACTTTTTAAACTGTATCAGTCCCTTGGATTTCTTCATTCCTGAGCTGGGTATCTCTGCTGTATGCAGGACCAGCAACTGCTCATTTATTTGAATAACTGGGTACCTGCTCCTGCCAAAGCCATTAGCTGAAATGTTTGTAGGTGAGAAGGAACAGTGACAGCTTTAATTTCCAAAGGCTGTGATTTCTAAAACTAAAACAGTCTCAACATTTCTGAAGAGTCCCTCCTGCCTCAGCCCCAGAGCCTGCACACTTGGGACAGAAATACATCTACAGGGCCCATGGCTGCCCTGGAGCCAGTGCTGCTCCCTGCGTTTTGGGAGCCCAGAGAAGGGTGTTTGCAAAGCTGCCCATTGAACAGGTCAGACACATCCTGGTGATCTGTACTGTCCCCTAGCATGTTCCCTCCCTTCCTCAATGCATAGCACACCCCACCAGGTATTAGGTCTTGGAGGAGAGAGAACATCCATCTTCCTATGACTCAGGCAGATGTTTTTAACAGGAGAAATGTCTCCAGTCCAATGCAGTTCCAGAAGACAATGTGCTGTGTTGGCCTTACTAGAAAAACTAGTAAAGAAGTCTTTTGCACATGGAAGATATTTAATAAATCAGAGAATGGTTTGGGTTGGGAGGGACATTAAAGATCATCTAGTTCCAATCCCCTTGCCATGGACAGGGACACCTCCCACTAGACCAGCTTGTTCAAAGCCCCATCCAACATGGCCTTGAACAGTTCCAGCGATGGGGGAGCCACAGCTTCTCTGGGCAATCTCTTTCAGTGCCCCACCACTCTCACAGTGAAGGATTTCTTTCTAATATCTAATCTTAAACCTATCTTCTTTCAGTTTATAGCCATTCCCCATTGTCCTGTCACTAGGTGCCCTTGTAAAAAATTCCTCTTCAGTCTTGTAGGATCCCTTTGGGTGCTGAAGATACTACTGTAAGGTCTCTCTGAAGCTTTCTTTTCTCCATGATGAACAACTCCAACTCTCTCAACCTATCCTCATAGGAGAGGTGCTCCAGCTCTCTGATTACATTCATGGCTCACCTCTGGACCCACTCCAGCAGGTCCAATGCAACCAAAACAATTCCAGGTCCTTTGATTTCTGTTGTGATTTGCTTGGTTCCCAGAGAACTCTCTAAGCTTCAGAAGTGAAAGGCCAGTGTAATAAAATATATATCTTGCAGGGTTACCAGATTTCTAGATATCACCCTTGTTTTGTAAACGAAGGGAGGGTAAACACAGGTTTTTTGTACAAAGAAAAAAAGCCATAAGAGATAAAGACAGTTTTAACAAATTCAAGATGATGGATGTCTGTTGCTGAGGATCACAGCCAGGCAGCTGTCACGCTGCCCCGTACATCTGCCTGGGCTCACCTCCTGGGATGTCATCAGTGCTGGTTTCTTCGCTCAGCACTAGCTCAGCACTCGCTGGGCTGTGGGGATGGCTCAGACATAATTCCTTCTCTCATGGCCCTGCACCCCCAACAGGCACCAGAGCTGCTCCAGCATCACCACTACCATGGCCCTGACCATTCCCAAATGTTTCAGTGTTTACAGAATCCAGACAAAATCTGTAATCCATTACAGATAATTTCAGCCTCCAGTGAAAATGTAAAGGCTATCTCTAAACTGATGGCATCCCAAGTCCAGCTGGGAGTGGGGTGCAGGAACACACAGTGGTCCTTGCCCCTTCCTCTGAGGTGCTTCTGAACAGCTCTTCCTGCAGCCATGGAACCAGTCTGCACAGAGAAGCACAGCAAAGGCCAAGACCTCCCTATTTTGAGGCAGCTGAGTTCCTGAAACCAGCTTGGATCCAAAGAGCCTATGAGGTACTTTGCCTGACAAAGTGCAACTGGCGCCTTTCCATGCTGACATGATTGTATAGGTCTAGGAAGGGAGTTTGTTTTTAGCTAGACACATCAGACAGAAACTATATAAACACAGCTTTGTGCAAATGTATATTTAGCCTGTGCAAATATTAGGATACTATACATACAAACAACCATATCATTTAGTTCTCCTCAAAGTCAAAGGTCCCTGGAGCAAACATTGATAACTGCATATGTGAGAGCATGATGTAATTTTTTCAGTTGGATTTAGAGGCAGTAATGAACAGTGGTAAAACTTACCTTCCAAAGATTTGGTTTCAAAACATATCATCACAGAGATTGTCAAACTGATCAGTTTATGTGGCGCTGGTAGTTGTTTACTACAGCAGACTATAGAACATATCACATACATAATCAGCTAATGTCTTTGGACCTTACAAGGATACTATCAACTGAAATCAGTTGGTTTAAGTAATTACTATAAAACGATGATTGGAAAACATTTTTCCCTTTCTTTGTGCCACCCTTTCTTTTCCTGGGGTTTAAAATTGCCTTATTCGTGTGAGCCGTTCATTCAGCAGGAGAGAGATTAAATAATTTCTGCATCTTTCTACAGCAGGAGGTAGTACTGAAAATAAATGCAGTTATAAATCCATCATAAGGGGTTAAGTTTGTCCCATCAAGTTCTTCCCAAAATAGCTCTGAGTCATTCATATCCCTTTGGCATATTATAATTTTCACCCATTGGAAATCTTCAAATGCTCGCTAATACATATTTTGATTTAATGCTAGAATCAAACCAAAATAGCAGGGCAGCAACTAGCCATTTCCAACTGGTTGAAACTCAGCAAGTTTTTATTCTGAGCACTTAACATAACTGGAAGTCACTTGAGGCACCTGTATAATTACAGAATCACAGAATATGCCAGGTTGGAAGGGACCCACAAGGATCATCGAGTCCAACTCCTGACCCTGCACAGGACCATCCCCAAGAGCCTGCTTGGCACTGTCAGGTGAAGTACCAGCAGTAATGCCTTTATGCACTGACTGGTATTGAGATCTTCTTTGACTTTAGAGATTATGAATGTCAATTAAATGTATAACAAAATTCATTCAGCTACATACAAGCCCATGCAGTTCTGCAGTTTAGCAGAACCAAGGAACTAGGTTTGTTCTTCAGTTCAGGAGGAATATCCCTGGCCATGGCATGCTGGCTATTACATATCTAACAAAGAAGAGATTTTTCCTGCTCTAGGACTTCCAGTTGAAACTTGAAATAGTCATATCTAGGTCAATACTAATGAGTAGTCTTTTTTACCTTTTGGCAGTAGAGAATAATGTTTTTGGATACTCAGTGAATGTAAGATATGATGTAAGAACAGCTCCCACTAAAATAAATTGAATTTTTTTGTACAGACATCACTGGATCAAGATTTCATCAATATGTCAAAAGTAACTGTTAGCCACAGAATTGAGAAGGAAAGTATTTCCCACTTCTCTCTGAGATTATGGTGTATTTTCCATCCAAGTAGGAATTAGAGAATCACATTTACTAAAATTTCAATTGTCCAGTAACTCAAAATATTTTTTCTAGGGAGAGAGGAAAGAAGAAAAAGTGGGGAAACGAAGATTAATAAAAGGGAAGTAAAAGAGTACCAGGATACTGACACAAATATAAAAAGGCAATGAATGTTTTCATAGATTCACAAAATAGTTTGGCTTAGATAGGACTTACTTTTAAAGGTCGTCTGGTCCAGCTCCCCTGCCATGGGCAGAGATACCTTCCACTAGACCAGGTTGCTCAAAGCCCCATCCAACCTGGCCTTGAACATTTACAGTGATGAGGCACCCACCACTTCTCTGGGCAATCTGTTCCAGTGTCTCACCACCTTTATAATGAAAAAAAGTGATCCTTATATCTAATCTAAATCTACACTCTTTCAGTTTAAAATTATTACCCCTTCTACTGTCACAATAGGTGCTACTATTAAGTTTGTCCCCACCTTTCTTAAAAGTCCCTTTTAAGTATTGAAAGGCTGCAATAAGATCTCCAGGCTGAACAACCCCAATTTTCTAAGCCTGTTTTGTAATAGAGGTGTTTCAGCCCTCTGATTATTTTCATGGTCTTCCTCTGGACCTGCTCCAGCAGGTCCACATTCTTTGTATGTTGGGGGCCCCAGAGCTGGATGCAGGTCTGGTTTTGGACAAAACATATTGTTATTCATTAAAAGCATGAGCATGCACCTATATAGGATGAGTCCAGGAATGATGGAAGGGAGAGCTAATGGCAAGGCCAACATTTTTTCCATGGATTCCTTCTAACCTTTCCAAGCATCATATATGTGATAAAGAGTGTATTAGATTCTGTCAGCAAATTTGGTTGTGTCTATAGATGCTTAAAAGACAGATTTTAACTTTGCATATATTCATAGAGATATTTCAGTTTCAGATGACTTCTGTATGGTTCACTGGCTGCTTGCAAAACCAGAACTTAATGCCAATACTTCTGTATATACAATGGGAGTACAAGAAGGAAACATAGGTCAAAACCAGCAAAACTTAACTGAGATTTCTCCTGTTTTGTTTTACCCCCACCTTTTCATGGCATAATGTACAGGAAAACTCCTGGACTAAAACCAATCCTCATCCGTCATTTAACAAAGGCAGAAGCAGAAGTGCTGTGGGAAAATTGAAAGGTCTGTTTTTTTCACTTGTACTTGGATTTAATAACAGCTGGGATTTTCCTAGTGAATAAGCCAGTGTGAAAAAATATACAGGGGGAATTTGGGATAGAGACACTGGAAAAAATAATTAAAGATTGCAGATCTACCAAATATTGGGCAATGCAGTTTTACAGTTTGAGAGCTGGGAACTTCATTATTTCCTTAGAAGCCAATTATACTAAAGTAAATTACTTTTTAATTAATTCATATATTTTTCCATAGAAGGGTTAGAAAATTAAAAAAAATTATAGTGTGTATTTAGGGTTTTCCAGTTGTTCCAAAAGTTTTCATCTTAATCCAGAGCTGGACACCACATACTTTATAAAATAAATGAATTGAAGGCAGCTCATGCATATTTTGTGTTCTACAGTAGTCAAATATCTGTCAAAAAGAAAAAAAGATATACTTGAAGAAAAAATACCTTTCTACTCAAGAAAATTAAGGTTCATAAGTCATTGAAGTTTATTAAAACTAAGCTGAATGCCATGTTTTGCCTCGATCCTTCATATTTCAGATTGATTTTTTGCCCATAATTAAAAGGTGCTTTCTTACAATTGTGCAGAATGATACCACGTAGATTAGTAATAATTCACTTACAAGAAGTTCATTGATTTTGTAATACTAAGCATTTTCTTTCTTTTCTCTGTCATGTAGTTTTGACCATGGTAAGCCATACGGAGCATATTGTGTGTTTGCTGTGCCAGGCAGTTGCTATTCTTAAGGAAAACCACACTGGCTATGTTGGAGGTAGAATATGTGGACTGGGGCCACTATTCTGTGGCTTTACCTTCAACTTTTTCTGGTCAAAGACAAAAAATTTTGCAGACAAAGCTGTTTCTGTGAAAAACTGATGTATTTTTCTTTGAGTGGAGAATAGGAAAAAAGCCCCTGGCAGAAAAACCAGCAACACTGGATAGCAGGCAGTTGTATGTGATTAAAAGAATGGTTAAACAGTTTATTTTTTCCCTTGTGAAGAACTACATGACACAACCCTTTTACTCTTTAGCTTTATCCCATTCTTCTTGTCTTTCTCTTCCACACCTTATTTCACCATTTGTTCAGAGTGGTTCATTGGAGTTCTTGGAGGAGATGACTCTTCTGAGCTGACTCCCTGGGAGTTTCCTGTGGTCAATGTAAGAGGGACAAAGGGACAGAGGGACAGAGACCTGAAACTTAAGAGGGCAATTTCAGGAGGTCTAAAAGAGTTGTCCAGGAGAGGTGACTGAATTCCCGTCTAAAAGCTTCTGGCATTCTTTTAAGCAGAGACTGAAAGGTTAAGCCAGCCCATTTTTAGGCAAGGAAGATGGTTCCCACTTGCAATAAGCAGTATGGGCATAAATAACCTGCCCTGAACTCGTGAAGCCTGTTACAGGAATTCATCTGAATTTTAGCCAGTCTGAGACACAGAGATCTGATTGTCATAGCAATTGAGAAGAGCTTCAAAGAAGCTATTTCCCGCTAAAATTTAAGCACAAATTCAGTCAAATTATGAAGGCTTACAAATTAATAATTCCCAGATGGCTGGAGAGGAGCTGCTAACAAAATTCTTTTTTCTTCTTCCTTCACCTCTGTAGTTTTAAGTAAAGTATGGATAACCAGCTCAGACTGGGCATCTAGTCTTTAAACTGATACGGTTATGTCCATTTTTTTCACATTTCTAACTGCAAGAAAGCCTGTGAGCTGATTTGGTGAATCCCATATGCAGAGTGACTTGCATATCTCACAGAAAAAATCCGTGATCATAGAATCAAGGGATTGTTTAGGTTTTAAAAGACCTCTAAGATTGTAGAGTCCAACCATTAACCTGCCACCTCCATTCACTACTAAACCGTGATTCCAAGTGTCACATCCACATGCCTATTGAACACTTCCTGGATGGTGATTTCACCACCTCCCTGGGCAGCCTATTCCAATGCCTGACCACCCTTTCAGTGAAGACATTTTTCCTAATATCTAATCTAAACCTCCCCTGGCACAGCTTGAGGGTACTTCCTCTTGTTCTGTCTCTTGTCACTTGGCAGAAGAGACTGATCCTCACCTCCTTCAACCTCCTTTCAGGCAGTTGTAGAGAGCAATAAGGTCTCCCCTCAACCTCCTTCTCTCCAGGCTAAACAACCCCACTCCCTCAGTCCCTCCTCATAGGACTTACTCTCCAGACCCTTCATCAGCTCCATTGCCCTTCTCTGGACAGGCTGCAACACCTCAATATCTTTCTTGTAGTGAAGGGCCCAAAACTAAATGCAGCACTTGAGGTGTGGCCTCACCAATGCCAAGTACAAGGGTACAATCACTTCCCTAGTCCTGCTGGCCACACTATTCCTGATACATGCCAGGATGCCATTGGCCTTATTGGCCACCTGGGCATACTGTTGACTCATCAACCATCACCTCCAGGTCCTTTTCTGCCAGGCAGCTTTTCAACCATTCTTCCTCAAGCCCATAGAAAAACATGTAGTTGTTGTGACCAAAGAGCAGGACTCAGCACTTTGACTTATTGAGGCTCTTACAATTGGCTTCAGCCCATCAATCCAACCTCCAGATCCCTCTGCAGATCCTTCCTACCCTTGAGCACATCAACACACCTGGTGTCATCTGCAAACCAACCAAGACTGCCCTTGATCCCCTCATCCAAATCATTGATAAACATACTAAAGAGGACCTTCCCCAAAACTGAGATCTGGAAAGACCACCTGTCTGTGGTGGGAGTCAAAGACCAGCCAAGTGGAGAATTCAAAGGTTTTCAGTATGTGCTGTTGGGCCTTAGTGTAGTCCATTCTTTTTGGCCTCTGTCCCAATGAATGGGCAGGTAAGAAATTTCATGCTTTCTTGACATCAGTACTTGCTGAAGGGACTACCCTTCTTCTCTGTGGCACCTTACATGTGTTGAGAAGTGTGGCTGTACACTGGGAAAGCATTGCTGTTCACACAGCTTGCTCTCTGGCTGCTTTCTTCCAGTTAGTGCCATTGTAAATGTCTTCATTATCTATATACACATACAGAAACCCCAGTAAAGAAATTCCTTCCCAGACCAAATACTGAGGGACCAGGGATGAAGGAGTGAACTGGTTTGTCTCATGTTTCTTCAGAGATAGGGGTACTTGAAGCTGCAGGAACTTGAGCTGGACAAAACTGCCTGGAGATAAGCTTATGATCTTGCACAGGTTGGCATTGCTGAGAGACAGCAGATGCCTCTGGCTGGAAATTGCTCTCCTAAAAACTATTTCAGAACCTTAGATCCTTGTGAACCTTCCATTTATAATCTCTGCCTACAAAGTCTCCCATATGAAGCTTCTAAGCCTTGGGTTAGTAAAGCAGACCTGTCTACAGACCGAGTACTGAAATTTTCATCCAGGGGCTGCTTTGTCTTCTGTATTTTTTAATAGCTTATTAGGAAAAAAAAAAAAAGAGTGGGGATATCAGCTGAATTCCTTGTTTGGTTTGGGGGTTTTTTTTGCTTTTTCTTACACAATTCAGGTGGCTCCAAGACAATTAAAAGAAGGTAGACAGAAAACTCAAAAAATTGACACTGCTGCAAATGCTAACACACACTTCAGTGAGTTGAACCATAAGACTCTTCTAAGCTCATGCATATTCTTTTTTTAAAATGTGTGTGTGAAAATGTGTAATCCTTCTTTATTCAAGATATTCACAGCATTGTTGCTTGCCTAAAAATACCCTTCATCCTTTGGCCATTTTTTGACATAGTCCCCTTGAAATAAAGAAATAAGTAAAAAAAGTAAGGAAAAAAACCTAGTAAGGGCTCCTCTCCTGTCATCTGGGGATTATTAGTTTACAAACCCTCAACCTCTGACCTGGTATTTTTTCTGAAGTCTGAGTGAAGAACAAGCTCCCTTTGAAGCTCTCCACATCATGTCCCGAGGAATGCAGGATCACCAGCACCTTGACTGCTGAAAGCCTGGATGAGTTATTGTAGCAGGTTTCACTGGCTCGGGGTGGGGGCAGGGCTCTTTCCCCTTATGAACAATTAGGAGGAATCCATCTCATCTAATTTTTTTTTTTTTATTCTATGAAAGCTACCTATCTATTCTCAGTATTCATCAAGGCATCCTCCATGGAGACAGCATTTCAGCTGACAAGATAGGATGTGCCTGGAGGTGATTATTACTCTCTGCTGAATGCAGAAGGAGCCCATACAGATGAAGTCTGATCAGACAAAATCAGCCAAGAAAAGACTTCAGCTTATAGACACAATTTGAAAGAAGGCCAAAACCTTATTTGTTCAGTGTTGCAAAAACTCTCCGTTACCCAGCACCACCACACTCAGGAGTCCAGACAAAGCATTTGGAAATAAAAAATACTGCTCCCCAAGAAATATCTTCATCTATACAGTTTTAAACAAGTTTGATGTAAAATATTAAAAATATAACCTTGGTTTTTTTTTCTTTCGCATTTCAAATAAACAAAGACTGAGGAAGTCTTATTTCTTATAATTTGCAAAAAATTAGTGAAATCATAGTACTTTCACAATTTCTGACAGATCTCACAAGAATTCACACTACTTCCAATTGTCTCAAAATCATCCCATATGCAAGAATGGTTTTTAAATAAGAGAAAATAGTATTTTAGTCATTATGAATGCAGAGAAAAGGTAAAATATGGATATGACTGAAATGCACTTTTTTATTTATATTAGAATAACCTATATTAATTACATTGATAAGTTCAGTCTGTTCTATTCCATTTTGTTCTGTTCATCTTTATTCTATTCTACATATTTAAATTAAGACTCAGCCAGCAGGTAATCTGTACATGTTTTCTGAGCAGGGAATAAATTAATTAAAACAAGATCAAGATCACAAGTAGTGCATATAAAAGCAATCATGAATGATGAAATAAATGTATTCCAGAGGAGTTATGCAGGAGAAACATCAGTTTACCAGTTGCTTTACTGTGTATCCTAAAAATACTACCTCAAGGACTTACATTTTCCCACAAATACATATATCAATAAGCATATTTTTCAGAGAGATGAGCTTCAGTATTATCAGTTAGGGGGAAAAAGGTATTGGATAAAAAGAATTAGAGCTATTGTTTGGAATAGCATTATATTTATAGCCACTTTACTACTGGGAGATTAGGAATTTGTACTTGGATTAATCCTACTTTAAAAAAGGACAAAACGGTTACTCTCTAACAAGGACCCAGCAAGTGTATCACACCTTAAAAATCAGGAACTTACTGAGCTTGAAGGGAGAGTCCCTTTTTGAACAGAAAACAGTCCAGAGTACTTTCCTCTTTTCCCTGCTTTGTTCAATAGGAAATCCTAGTTTAAGGCATTACAATACATGTAGTTAAAAGACACAGAGGCAGTGGGCACAGGAGCCATGTGTGGTGGGACCACCACAACCTTGGATCAGCCTGGGGTGAGGCAGGTCCATGTGGACACAACTGTCCCCTGGGTTGCTCTCTAAAGCCTGGGACACCAGGCAGCTCTTCTCCCATCATAGCTTTCAGATGTGATAGGGCTTCCAATTCGTAGCACAGTCTGAGTGACAAATCGTTGTATGTTTTACCCAGGAAATATGCCCAAACCAGGCAGAAATTCACTGTGTTACACAAGACAACCTCACTAATGCTCTGAGGCTGAAATGCAGACACTGTTGTCAAATGCACTAAAAGAGGGAAAAAGCTTAAAAGGCAGCACAGTTGGGAATACTAACAGAAATGATGCAGACATGTCAATGAGTGCAGCTGAACACGTTTTAACCAAGAGGGCGCTGGGAATAGCAGCAATGTCCCAGAAGGCAAAAACCTGCTTATCTACTAGGATTTATTTGGTATTAACCTATCTTTAATATAAAATATAAACAAAACCTGAACAAAATCGTGACCTGTTATGATTGTGCTTTTGGGAAAATATATAGTTCTTGTCAGAAAGGGGGAAAATAAAGTCCATAGCTTCAAAGACAAAAGGTTTGGTAGTAGGTAACTATAGTGTATTGATTTTTTTCTTGACCTTGGCCCTGCAACACAGTAGGAAGACTCTTGAGAGAGAGATGTATGTTTTGTTTGAATGCGATTTGTTGTCTGGGGTATGATCTCTGTCACAGTGTTACCACTGTTGCTTTAGAAAGATAAAAGATAGGTATGAAAGACTTTTAGTTTTAGCATCAAAGAAGACAGTCATCTAAGTCAAAGAAGATAGTCATCTAAGGTATAATATGNGTTTTAGTTTTAGCATCAAATGAAGACTGATAGTCATCTAAGGTATAATATGGGTAATGTGGATGCATTGTCTGGAACTGACTTTGAAATTGGGATTCATCCTACCTGACTTGAGATGTCTACCATAAAAATGTTTATACCTGGTTTGTTCACACATTCCTCTTTTCTCAGTCAGAGAAAAGAAAAGGACACTCATGGCATTTGGCTCCTGTAGCATGCATAGAAACATACCTTATGACAAGAGGTACCTATTTCCAGAGGCATTTCACCTGCTAAGTCCTTGCTAAGTAATACAGCAAGATGATGAACTCAGATGTAAACATCTGCATCTGGTCAGATAAATCTGAGCATCCAGGTGAATGAATTTCTAGTGTAGTGTGGAAAAAATGCATTGATGTCTGAAAAAAGCTGAAAGCATTTAGAAGGTAACTGGAATTTTCAAATATTCCTGCCTCATTTAAGAGTGCAAAAACCAAGTTAATGGAAAGAAGTCTTCCTTCTTGGTATAAGGAATTTCAACATTTTTTCAAATGTCTTATTTTATCCTGGAGATCAATCATGTCAAGAAGAAATAAATCAGTGGCTGTTGTGCTCCTGAATTGTTTATGTATGTAGTATATAGTTATAGTATGTAGTGTTATAGTATGTAACCAGGTAAAATTAGTAGAGACTAGACAAGATAGAGTTCTTGTCAAGACTCTAAAGTGGGAAATGATGCCTTGGGTTTTTTTTCACATATTTCTGGGGTTTTAGCTTTCCTGTATGGTTTCTCTCATGGGCCTTCTTGTTAGGCCTTTCCCATGATATGTGAAGCTGTGTTTCACATTCCTTTTGAGACAAACAGGTTATAACAAGGACACCATGTTTTTCCAGAAGCTGCCTGCAAGGACATTGTAGAAGGCAAGACAAAATAGAAGTCCAGAGAACCTGGAAAAACTCCAGAGGGGCAGTTCTAGGGGGATGACAGGAGTGACACAGGACTCTGGTTGGATGGGTTGAGGGTGGAAGAATTGATGAATGTTATAAAGGTGGTTTGATAAGGGGGAAAAGGCATGCATTTTTGGATCTGGAAGCTTTATTAAAGAACCTGCACTTTCTTTTACTGCTATTAATACTGTTTGGAAGTTTTCTTTCTCTGTTTTAAGGCATCAGTACAACTCTTCAAAGTCTGCCTATTCTCCTGCAGCTTTTTTTTTTTCTCTGACCTATTGCTTGATAACCTTAATTTGTGATTACTATCTCAATTTAAAACCCAGAATCCAAATGGAGTAGACAAGTGGTTGATGTAACTGACAGGTCAGTGTTGAATACACTGGGTACAGTGTGAGTATGGAATAGTTCTTCTGACATACAGAGTGCAGTTTTGCTGCTGTGCCTGCCCTGAAACTATTGGACACACACCAGGATGTGCGTCTAATTGTTTTATCACAGTTGTTACTGAACTACTTCTGTCCTACACAGAGACTTCTTGCAACAGCAATGCACTGATTTAGAATGTAGCCTTCATTACCAAAAAGTACACCCGCTTTACACATTTCTTAACCAAGTCCCAAGAGACTTAGGCTACTTCTCATCTCAAAGCAGTTTTTTCATGTTTTGTCAATGCACTTTTTATACTATTTCTTGCTTGATAAGACTGTACTAAGAAACAGATAAAAATCAATATGGACTGTTTAGAGCATAGCACTTAATACAGTAATATTAAAGAGTTAAACGCAATGTGCAGAGAAGAAAGCTTTTAAAGGAAGGAGGCCAGGTAAGAAAGAAATATAGTGCATCATGCACAGAGAATGTGTTTATTGGAGTAGTCCCAGATCCAGATCAAAGATACTGCAATAATGGCTGGAATCCATAAAGTGTTTTCAGTGCCATAAATGTTTCACAAATCTATTGAGGGACATCTAGGATGTTCTTTTTCAGTATCATATTAAAACAGTAAAAACAAATACAAAGAAACAACACAGACCAGAAGTTGTTAAACCTCCGATCAAGATTTCCTATGTCCGACAAGGTATGAGAAGGCAATTGTTTCAAGTACAAATTCTCATGTAAAAGAAAAAAGGAAAAAGAAAAAATTTGGAATAAATGTTGTCTGCTGAACAGCAGCCAAAAACTGCAGCAGGAAACTCAGTATCAGAACCACGAGCAATGTCACATGCGTGCACAGCAGACCAAGGGAACAACTTTGAAGCAACACCTTGTGTCTGTTTACAGGGACTTTGACTTCTCTTTGGCAGAGAGGAGAAAGGAGTCTGAAGGAAGAAACCTAGATGTGCTGAAAAGGTTTCTAGAGTAGGGCATGGATAAGGCCTTACCAGCTGTGTTGACTTTGGCTGCGTGCATATAAAATAACTAGAAATTAATAAACTTGTCAAAAGAAAGGCTGTGGAAGACAAACAGAAGAAGTCTGGTGTCAAGGTTTATACTAAGCTGCCAAGGTCACTTTGGGCTACTGGAACCAAATATTAGGGAGGGGAGACTTATTTCTGAAATATTTCTGCTTTAGCAATGGGCAAAAACATGTACGAACAACTTAGATGTATGGAAATGATAATGAGCTATCACCATAAAGCATGAGAACATAGGAGATTGTCCCCAGTCAGGTATACTTATCCTGCTCCCTGCTACCTCCAGTATGGCCATGGCTTGGAGCAAAGCTATAGAAACTCATTTTTACAGCTGTCTTGTAAATCATTGTATTAAATATCACTGTCTGCAGATGAACATCAGACAGTAACAACCTGAAGGAATGTAAGCACAGTTACAATGGCTTTACTGTATTTTTGCAAGGTAACTTTCCCATTTTCCATCCTCTCCTCTCTATGATCACTTACTCTTGTTCTTAATATCAGAATCAAAGTATTTTTGCTTGGGAATTTTATCAATTTATTGTACCAAAACTGGTTCTTGGCCCAAACATCTCTGTGGCACTTGGTGTCTGCTGAAATACACAGAGTAATGTGACTGAAAAAAGGAGGGTGAAGTCAAGGCTAGATAAATTATTGTACACTGCTAGACTTAATTGCATTGAATGTACTTTTCTGATTTTGGAAACTATTACTGTGTGGCATTTCAGATTTTAAGTTGTCTCACCTACCCTGCGAGAGAGAGAGAGAGAGACTTCCAGGCGCAGTTTGTCACTTCAAAAAATCAGTAATGAAGGTAGAACAGCTATGAGATAGAATGACAGAGTTGGATAGCTCGTCAGTATAAAGAAAGCATAGTAAACAAGGTCAAACACTGAATTTTTATTCAGCTGAACTAGGGTGAAATGTATTATGCTTAAATGCCCAGCTACACCCCTCATGGATTTTTTTCAACAGCTTCTTCCAGCTGCACTCTGAATCTGAGGAAAATTCCGTATGCTGAACTATTTGGGAACATTTCCTTAAAAAAATCCAAACAAACATTTGAAAATGTGGCATATTAAAGTCAGAATCTTTAATCTGAAAATCTTTGTATCTGATGAATATTTGAAAACTAACAAAGGCATGGTTTCTCAGATAGTTCTAGCAGTATGAACTGTATCACTAGTTAGCATAAAACCCTTCTGCCCAGTAGTCTCCTGGCTCATTTAAATATTTGACCTCATCTCCCTTTTCTGCAAATGTAGCCAGTAGTCAGATGTTTGATATCACCTTTGTCTTATATCTCTTTGCTTACAACTTTACTTCAGTCATAAGGAGCATGTACACATCTAAGCTGTTTTGACCTGCCACTAGTCACCTTTACACTTGTCTTCACAACTCTGTGAAGATAAATATAATATACACACATAACACTACCTACACCAGCCTGAGCAAGGGGGAACAGCACAGTCACTATGCAAACATCTCATAAGAGGTCATGGAGGTTTGACAACATATTCAGCAACCCAAAGAAGCTGAGCCCCTGTTTCAGGAATGAAATATTCACATTCAGTAAAAAGCCTTAAAATGTAATTTTTTAAAGCTCAGAATTGTCTAATGTCAGGAAATCTTACAGAAAGGTGTGTCCCATGAACCTATATAACAGGACTTTACCACCAAAGACAAAACTAGTGTAATGAAAAACATGCAAGCAATACTGTACCTTGTGCCTCTTGGAAGTCCACTTATCACCTCTGCATGTCCTAGTCTTTAAAAAATAAAAAGGAAATAGCATAGTTTACTTTTCGTACTGGTTTTGTGATTCTGCTAATAATTAAAAATATCTCATTAAAAGATAATCTTGTTTGCATTTTGATGTATTAATTACCCGTGTAGAACTCAACTTGCTAAGATCCATCTTGAAGATGCAGGTCTCTGAAAAAGAGCTGTTTGGGCAGTAATGTCCAAAAAGGTACTTTTACCCTATATTTTTTATATACCTTCTTTGCTTTCTGACAGGCAAGCCTGTAGGCTGAAACAAACCTCATAGGCTTATCAGTGAAAGTCTCTCCAGATTCAACCAGCTTTTTTTAATGGAGCTTGTACAAAACTTTAGTGTTCAGAAGTGTGGATTTTCTCCAACTGCGTGGTCTATTTTCAAGAGGCTTGTGACAGGGGAACAACATTAGGACCTGCATTTACATGTTTCCTCATGCAGTGTTTATACAGACCATCAGATTTGATTAGAAATTAATGCCTTTAATACAAGAACACATTCCTTGAGCTTGTGCCTTTCCATTAATAAAACCAGAACATCTTCATAAGTACTGTACCTTTGAGTGAGATTTCTCTCTCCTGATTCTGGAAAGTGACAATAAAGATATCTGCACCTGAGAAAATTGAATTTTCTTAAGCTTCAGAGAAATCTTGGGTGTGATTCATCTGGCTTATTGGAGATTTTACAAAATGATGAATTGCACTTAGAAGAACATCATTCTTTCTATTGACTGCAAAGTGAGTGTGTAATGTTTACCTGAGGCGTAATTACCAAGTGCTACAGCTTTTATAAAAAGAAGAGAGAAAGAGGTGTTGTGTTGGAATAAAGCTTTTTAATATAAAGGACAGTACTTGTATTTCAGACCCCATAACTAATATTTCTGACTGTGATCTTTATACATAGGGCTTGGCATTTCAGCTTCCTCCTTGTAACTTGTTTATTCACTCACTCTTGAGAACTTATTAATTGCAGTCTCTCCCCTTCTGACAACTGTTGGCCCAATTGTCCAAAACTGTAGGATCTGATTCATGACCTTTCTTGACCTCTCATTAGGATTAGAGCTGGGCTCCAGTTTATCAGCAACAGCCTGAAACAATTTTAATCAGTGTTGACCCCCACAGCCAAGCAAGCAACCCTATTAAAATTAATGAGATGGCAACCCTGTAAGAGCAAGTAAGACTGACTGATGGGGAAGCTACCTGATGGCAGCAGAGTCTCTTGACAAATCAGACACACTCAGGTGTCTTGTCAACTTTGCACTCACTTTATTTTCCCACATGAGCCACCAGAAATAGACACTTCTGCTTCATTCCACCTAACACTTACTTCCTCAGGGTGAACAACTGCCCAGAGCAATCCAGTTCTATTACTCTCAAAGGATCATATAGGAATTATGCAGCTATGCCATAGCCATGTAAGTCTCACAATTTGAAAGAACAATTTGTAGAAGAGTGAGACACAGAGAAAATGCTGCAACAGGAAGTGGAATTTTCCTTAAAAAGCTATTATCCCACAAGAAATAAAGATCAACAACATTTTTAATCTGTATATTTTTAAAAGCAGAATGTTGATTGTTTATGTCTGTTGAAAGTTCATATTAAAAATAATAAATCTGGTACCAAAGAATGTTTGTAAAAATTCTGAGGTGGCAGTGGTGTCTCTGGAGAACTGCCCTTGAGCTCTCCATGTTACTCTACTCCTCAATTGGCCAAGTTTGTTTTTCTTCAAAGCATATAACAGCAAGGGATTCCTTTTCTCTTGAGAAGTAAGAAAATGAAGGATCATGGAAATTAAGTCTGATAAGGGAGAAAAGTTAGAGTGAAAATTGTTTGGAAGCTTTTTTTAAAAGATAAATTAAAATGACTTTATAATTCCATAAAAAGGGAAGCTCTCTCCTCACATAGCTCTGTTTTCCAACCATTTGGAAACATTAGTGAATGGCCTACAGATCCCATGCACAGACAGCTCAGATTTATTCCCCCTGTCTTGTCTTCCATGGTTCAGTATTCCATCTCATGGTATCGCACCAGACAAAAGAGGTCATATTTAAAAGAATACCTTAAAGACTTGAGTTCACTAACTGTTGGAATGAGGCTAGGTTACCTCCACTGAAACTAGCAGAAAATGCCTCACATGTTGCTCTTCTCTGATTCTGAGCTTTCAATATCTAAAACCCCAGAACATACTGGATGCTGCAAGTTCATGTTTCTTGGCTGATGATAAGTGCCATTGAATGAAGAATTCCTCTGGTTAGCATCAGGGACAAAGCTGGTGGTCTCTGGTTTTCTTTAGCTGGTCAGGAAGGCTATTTCAGAGAGTGTTAGGGAAGAATACATGGAAAGGGAACAGAGGTGTCTGTGCTATGCAGCTTTCAAATCCTGAGGGAACATCCAAGTAGGCTGTAGGGAACCTTTGAAAACTTGCAATTTATGGCATACTTTTCATAACTTTACATACAGGTGACTGACTCCATGCTAAACTAGTGGAGAGCCAGAGAAGAAGCTCAGAGCTAAAGCATCTTATGCTTGTTATCAAACACTCCAAGTTTATCACAAAAAGCCTCACACATTTGTGCTGTGGGGCTCCATTAAGTTAGATTCCTTCCCCAACAATACATGCTGCTTACAAGTTTCTCTCAACAGCTTTTTGTCTGACATTCTAGGTAATTGCACATGACCTATGACTGGAGAGTTCTTTTAACTTATTTGTTTATTTTAATTCAGTGAACAAAAGTGTTTGCCTTAGTTTTTGGGATTTAGCATTTTGTTTGCAGGAGCTGACATTAATATTTAAATACTCTGCGGTTTGGGTTACCTTTATGTTTTGTGCATAGGCAACCTAAAAAAGTGTGAAGGGGGAGGCAAAAAAGCAGCTATGAGTTTGTTTTCAATTTTTAAATAAGCTGGAGCGTATTTAGACACCAGTACTTTCTGCAATTGTTTTAAAAACAAACTTTCTTAAATATTGTATCAGGTTTTATCTTATTTTTGCAAACTGTAAAAAGAAATACCCGAGAACTCTGATGGACACCATGATCTGCAATCTTCCTTACAACCATTATGTCAGAGAAAAAATGTCAGTATTTCAGACTGAGTATTTATGAAGGCACAACAGAGTGCTACTTCAAAAATACTGCAGCTCCATTTGTTAATGATCCATGGAGTGAGTTGGAGCAACCAAATTCAACCTTGATTACAGAAAGGACAGGATGGTAGAAGTCATTCCTGAACATAACAGCCTGGGAAATTCTTTACAAGCAGCCAGTAAAGAAGCAGCCGTGTTTCTGCAATCGGGAAAGATAACAGGACAGCTATAGATAAACATGGAGGACCCAGGCAGTGCTCTGTACCATCTAATAATAGTTTGTTCCCTGCACCTGGAGACAAGGAGACTCTGCTCTGGAGGGTTGAAGCATGGAAGGGATGGAAGGTAAAGGGTGAGTAAAGGCAGTTTGCTTTATGTTTTATAAAATCTCCCTCTTCCTTATCACCTTTAAATCTGTGGTACTGAATTTTCTTCCTTCAGACAATGTGAGACAATCTGCCCATCACCCACATATTCTCCCTCTCAAAATTAAGTGAGGAAACAAAAAGACGGGAACAAATACCCTGATCACAGGATGGGAAAGAGGAGGCCTCTTTTCTATAATTGGCCTTGGCTTTGTAACAGGCCTTTTTCAAGCCATCACAAGATTGAGGCATTACCATGGCCTAGAAAGATGAAATCTCTGCTGTTGGAGACTAAGCCAAGCCACTTTGTGGAGGAAAATCTGCAAAAAGCACTGGTGACTGCTGTCATTAAGATAAGCAGCGATGTGGAGTGATTGTTGCAGGGTGAATGGGACAAGGGACTGAGTCACTAACGAGTCACATGGCAGCACATCCCTACTATGTCCCTTTGTTACCATTGAGTAAAGCCATCACTCAGGTGTAAATAAGAAACCCTGCCATGAAGAGTCAAAAGAGAAAGCAGGATGAGCAGAAGAGCAAAGAGCATACAAAATATACCTGTCTATTTAAAACTAGTCCTGAGCTGGAAAAATCAGAGAAACAACTCATGCCTACTTGTGTTTCTTTAGCAAAACCCTCCAACATGTCTTTTAACCTACAGGACTTATGACACAGCTGACAATGGGAGAAAATGTATGTATTTTTGACAGGGCATGCTTAAAGAGCTGTGGGAACCATGGGGTGCTTGTGACAAGCTCCTTTCTGACAGCACCAAAGTTTTAGCACTGCAGCTCCTAGACACTTCTTTTGATAAAGGGAGAGAAGCAGAGTCCCAGAGTCACTCCACATAGTCACCTTTCAGGGCCAGGGCAAGACAGCTGAGATGCTGTCAGCATCAGTGGCACTGACACTACAGGAGATTGCAGTAGTAATAAGAATTAAAGGTAATAGGGATTTGTTTGAAATAAACTGGGTATAATTTCTGTCAGGATCCAGTGTGAGACTGAGACCCTTTAGGACACAGGAAAAGAAAGCACAAAATGGTTTAAAATCTTAACATTAGTTTGGCTACTTGATTCTGAATCAGTATGTGGGTAGATGCAGATGTGAGGGAAGGAGAGCATGCTAATCAACACTGCTCCTAGTTAATAGAAGAAAACCAGAATATTGATGTTGATTTTTATTATCAACTCCTACTCACTTCTTGGAAAGAAGAATCACCAATGTCCTGGTGATTTTATGTTCTTGAAGCTGGGGATAATTCAATCCAATCTTTTAGAGTAAGATTAGGAGTGGGGGAAATGCATGAAAATAATCTGTGTTGATCCGTAATGTCATGCAGTCTTACTACTTTTCAGTGTCTTAGAAAAAAACAGTGTAAAATATTAAAAGTAGATTGCTTGGGATTTTTTATTTCTTTTTCTCTTTGTTGGGGTTTTTTCTCTTTCTTGCACTTTTAAGTGCACCAAGTTAAATTGTATCATATATCTCACTGAATTTCACTTCTGCTTTGTTGTGCTTATGACTTTAACAGCAATGTAGTTATTTGCTTTGCAATCTCAGCTATAAAAAGAATTTAAATATTTTAGATCAAAACTCATACCAGTCATTTTACATTAGGAAATAATTTACAAGGTTTATTTTTATGGCAGCATTTTGGACTGACCATGGGTGTTGGATATTTATTCAGAATATTTTTCCCGGAGTACCTCTCCTTACCTCTTCTTGTCCCTCTTACATAGGTATGTATTCTGAAGATTTTCAGGCATGTTACAAGTCCCCAAAGGCAGCTGCTCATTCAGCTAAGGCAGAGAGCTCTTAGTAATGATTTCTTAAAAGAGTTAACTATCAACTAATTGAATGTCTGATGAAGTCATGCTTCTTGCCTTAGGTGCTTAAATTCAAAGGATTGAAATATTTTCCTTTTCTTATTTAGAAAATACAATAGAAAAGGGATACTAACCTGTTTACAAGAAAATCCAAGGATTTTGTTATTCCCTTTTTTACTGTACATTCCTTTATCTGGTTACTGTGGGAATACAGTAACTAGTTGATATTTTTCCTTAAAAGTATATGCATTTATATCTATCTGGATTTAATTATTTTCTCAACTTCC